>JAUZNJ010013703.1:0-43415 GCA_034780135.1 Jordanella pulchra
GTTACGTTTTCCTACAGATAATCCTTTTCAAGGGGCAGTTTGAGGAACAGTAAAAAGGTAGAAAACAAATAACGTGTTTAAATTAAACCAGTTTATCTTACTGCGGTGTAGCAGTTAAATTTCTAAGTATAATTGTAAAAGCAATCTTGGCAATAGTATCGCACAATATAAACATCCATTACATCTAATGATAAATGTAACTGAGCTCTGTAGCATTCATGGATTCTAGTAGTCTCTCTTTTGTCCTTAGGGCTTGGTGACTATCAAGTCTAATTACCAGAGATAATGGAAAGGGGAAGCTAAATGGCACTGATGGTGTCCAGCAGAAGGTTATTAGGTGTCCTCATTAACGCCCAACTGATGTGAGATAAGGTTTAAGGTCTTATTACGATCCCGATGGACAATGTTACTTTTGGTTTGTCTCTTCAGTGAGGGATTTTGCTTTACAGTCAGGTAGAGGGGGGATAAGTAGAGAAACCTTAAAGAGAGAAGCATGTATGTGTGCTTTTACAGTGTTAGTTTACAGTTTTGCACATCAGAAGGTTTTAAATATTGATGATAATGTTGTACAACCAACATTCAATTGGATTGATGGTATGCCATTTCAATCCAATATCTGTAAATTTAACTTTTTATCCAATCCAACTTTATTTGTTGATCACTTTACAAGACCAACACGCTGTACAGAGTTAGACTGAAACCGCTCAGAAAATAAAATAACATACAATTTTAAACATTACTGAATTAACAACGAAACACAAAATCATAAAAACAGATAAAATATTAGAAATATATATAAGATAAAACTATCGAGACAGAATATTTTTATTATTACACAGTAGAAATGTCAAGAGCAGAAAAAAAGCAGCAGTCTTTATGCCTTCAATGAAAAGAAAAAAAAACATAAGCAGCAACTCAGACTTTGGAAAGAAAAAGAAGAATTATGACACAGTATTACAATCATCAAAGCAATGTTTTATTGTAGTTCTCATAGTTGCTCAGACACGTGTATATACAAATACAGATCATTTTCCTGTCAAATTTTCTTGTTCTTTTATATACTGTAAAAGAGCAGTTTGAAAACAGTCCTCACTGATGGAAAAGCTGGAGTGGAGTTGAAAGGTGAGGGGAAAAGGAGAGTAGGTAGGGGTCATATGAGCACAAGGAGAACAGAAGCAGGACAGAAAATGAACAAGTGTTTAAATCAGCAAAGGAAGAGCTGAGAAGCTTTACCCTGCGTGCAGAGCATGGATCGATGATGGGCTTTACCCCAGAAACAACCCAGTTCAGGATTTGGTAGGTGGGGTGCTCTAATCCTTGAACTGCCCAAAGACCACCATTTACTGTAAGAAAAAGTGATTTAGATTTCCTTAAAAAAGAGAGAGAAAATTGAAGGGCCCTGTTGTACTCTCTTTGAAGCAAGCAGCTGCTCTGTGTACAAGTACAAAGGCAAAGAGTGTCTTTAAAACAGATGAGTTAGAGGCTGAGGGGCTAAGGCATGGGAAACGGTCTTTGTTGCCAAATAGAGTCACTACTTTTAATGCAGTGACATAATATGAGATACACAAAAACTCAAACTTAAGTCCACACTGAAAAATGTCTACACTGATGTGTCCACTCAAACTCCTTCTACTGGGAGTGAAGAAAAAAAAAGAAAAAGTGGATGATAAACACCATGAAAGCTTACAGAGGCTGCCTGTTTAAGGAAAATAAAAGCAAACGTTTCTATTGAAAACACAGGATAAAGCCCCAACACACATATCCCACTTTTAAATGTCCTTACAATGGCTTGTGGTATGTACATTTGTCATGTGAGTACACAGTCAGACGTCACTCAAATGGGGGATGCAAAAACACACAACATGACTGCGATCATTAAATCTATTACATCAGAATGAAAAAAGACAGCAACAAAATAGTTTTTTGAAAACTTTTGATATTTTTTTTACATGTTAGCAAGTTCATGCACATGCCACATAAGGAAATTGGTGTGATCCTTCCATAAAAAAAGCCAACAATCTGTTCAAAAAATGCTTTAAGCCCCTCAAGGCAAAAAAAGTACAAATAGGCCACTGATCAAGTCCCGAATGGTTCTTTCCGTAAGCAGGATCCTTCCATGAAAAGATGATAACTGGTTTAAAACATGTACGAGGTGAGCCTCTCGTTTGCTAATGTTCCAGCATACTGCCCACCATTGTGTGCAGCTCCCACAGGTTTCCCCTTTTTGTTTGAACTCAAGGGTCTCTTTAGGCATTGAGGATTAAAGCACACAAAATGCATTATTTGAGAACAGTACACACTCCGCAAAACCCAGAGATAATATGGTATCTGCTTGTTTTTTAGAAAAGACATAAGAACCAAATTAATACTTTAATATCAAACACTATATACATCAAGAAGTTTCCCAATAATAATAATAGTCATAATCATTATCATCATAACAATAATAATAATAATTATACAGTTTTAACAATGGTTTACCTCATCTTTTTTCATTTGTCCTCCAGAAAGGTACAAAACAGATACTAACCTAGCACTATATGTTGTATGGTTGTCTACCTCAGGATACACAGTATCCAGTATATAAGTTGATTCTCATTTCCCAGGTTAAGGTTGTGTGCTGAAAAAGCATGAAAAGGATAGCAAAAAAAAGACAATTGAAGCTGGTTTCTGTTTAGACTTTGCTGACAAGTGTCCAAGCTGAATTTTATGCAGTGCTCATATCCCTGTGGTGATATTCTGAAAATTAGTATCCCATTAAATGGCCTCATCTCCCATTACTTCTCATAGCTGAGCTGCTATTCTCTTGTAATAGCATTGTTATATCAGTTTATAAAGAAACAAATGTCTGAAGGCAAAGATTGTGTTTTCAGAAATGTAATTTAAAAATTTAGAAAGCAGAAAAGTCTGTTATCAAAATAAAAACAAAGCAAACGCAAAACAGCATATGTATCTGAGGTCGGACGGTGCTCGACCAATGTTTGGTATTGAACTGAATAATTTTCTTTTTTCCTGTAGTGTCAAATAGATTTTTAGCTATTTTATCTGAAATTGTTTTGTCAGGCACTTAACACACTTTTGTGAGATATCTTTTATGCATGTATTGATGTGTGTGAGCATATCTCTGTCTAATTCTTCTCCATCTCATTTACTTACTAGCTCTTCTCAAACTGGACATTAAGCCTCTAAAATCCCTCACCATGAAGTTGTACACTCTGGAGGAATCCCACCCCTACCCCTTGCCAAGGATTCTTCAATCTGTTTTTAACACCAGAAAAAAATGCCCAAAACATGTCTGCGTGTCTGTCACTTTGAACACTATTAAAAAGTTGCTAAAAGAGTTAACAGTAGGAGTAGAAGGTACTGTTAACTCATACAGATTAACCTCTATGATGCTTTTTGGAATGCTCTCATTTTTGGAAATCTGATTTGGTTATTGTCTTTTTAGGATTTTTGTACCATCTGGTTCCAGTGTTCAACTGATGCTACAGCATCATTCATATTTGTTTCTCTTGTTTCTTACTGCTGCAAGCTATACCTCTGGCACAGATTTTTTTTTAAGTTTAACTCAAACTGATGCTGGGAAATTAGAAGATCTCAGCTGATCAAAACATTATGAAAACATTTAAAATTGCAGTTTGTTCCTGTTCCAATCTGTCTAATTCAATATTTAAATAAAATGTAAAAAAGAAATATAACAATACCAAAAAGTTGGACTAGCAGTGAAAAGATAGAAGGTCTATTTTGTCACTTAAAATAGCATAAAGAAATTCATATAAATATTCTGTTATTAGAAAATATGTTTGCATGAATAGGTAAATGTTATTTGTGAAGTTAAGCTGTGTCTCTGTAATTTAAACCTGTACAAAAACTTAGAATTAAAACGCTGACAGATCAAGCATTTACTAGGTAAGATGCTTATGAGAAGTTAATACAATGATGTACTGTAGGCTCTGAGATGGTTAGATGGTTTATTGATTTTGGAAAAATAAAAACTGTTAAAAGCCATTAAAGAAAATGTTAAAGTATCAGCTTTGTTAAACCACTGAAAAAAATAAAAAATAAAAAACGGAGAAACAAGCCTGAAATCTGAAAAGACATTAGCTTTTTTTCCAGGTCCTATTACTCTGGATTCATACCAAATAAAGATACCTAAAGAGTTATTTGGTTTGTTTAAGATGTTAAGCTAATTAATATAACAGAGCCTCAGTTGAGAAATACAGACCTATATATTTAGATGGAAGCTCAATCCCTTTCAAACAAAACCTCCCTATACTAACTCACCATGTGTTTAGTGAGCTGCTGATCAGTAAACTACTTGAATTTAATGGAAATCCTTCTTTTTTGTCCTACGCTAAGTGATCTCAACTAATTATAGCTATGCATAAATCCTGATAATGCTCTGCTAAATGTAACAATTTCAAAGTGATAAGCGTCTAACAAGTATTTCACTGAGCTATAATTATGTTCAAGAAAAAAAAAGTGTTGCACTGTAAATTGGACAGTCCTTTTAAGCACTCCCTGTACATTGGTTGTTTTTCTCATTTAATTGGATCCATACAAAGTTTAAACATGTCTGCATAGTTAAAGACAATGTTGGATCAGTTAAATAATTTGATAGTTTAGGGAAAAATAGATAAATAAAAACAACACAAAGTTAAAGCTGTTAAACATTTTGAACAATTAATAGAAGGGAATTAAATACTTTTGGATGCAAATGTTTATGGGAGTGTTAATATTGACTAATGCTCAACTGGAACAGAGAAAACAATTGCAGCCCAGCTCAGTAAACATTGCACAAATGGCCGTGACTGCTGCCGTGAAATTGTGTTATCAAGTTTCAAAAGGTATTGATTCTCGATTTTAAAAGCGGTTAACAAAGTGTCTGGAGAGAAAGTTTCAATTTAATTTTGGATTTGTGAGTCTGAGTGAACAGAACCCTTTCAGAAATGTTTTATTGGGCATTTTCATTGGGAGTATCCCAAATAAGGAGTTGTCTGCTAAATTGTGAAGGGATTTGCCTCCACCTGCTCATCCAGAACATTCAACAGCTCAACACATTTAGGAGAAAGAGACCACCACCAGGAGGGTGTAGATCAGTTTGCTGAGATACATGTCAGATACTTAACACGAGTTTAAATGTTGTATTTGTGAAGAACTCTGCTGATCTATATCTATCACTGGCTTAAGCCACAGTTTCCAATACATAAAACCCCAACTAAACTGATTCCTAGAAGGCTTCTTGAGAGGTATCAGGGAAACATTCTATTCCTGTTTGATGTATGTACAGTCATCACTAAGAGCTAGAATCTACAATGTTCCACTGTATATACTGTGACTGACTAACACTGTAAAATCCTACTGCTATTGACTGTTGTTTTTGTATGTGCTTTTGCAATGTTTTAATGGTGCAAAATACAGTATGTCTGGATGCACTATAAACTATTTTTCATTGTATAACATCAGAGCTGCAATGACATAAATATGGTGTAGGGTGATGTTAAATGTCATGGGAAAATAAGAATCACTAAGTGGGGGAAAAAAATTGGATTTGGCATCTTGGTTGAATGTTTAAGAGGGGAACTCTCTCTCCCACTTCTAACATCAACTATTTTAACTCACAGAAGGAGAAAGACCTCTTAGTTTATTTCTCTTTAGAAAAAAATAGTTTGTTTTTTTTCTTGAGAAGCTTGCTTTTTATGCCCAATCAAGCAAATACAATCCACCCAAATCCCACCTACTACCCTGCAGCCTAGGGTAGACACAGGCCACGCTAGGTGTAAATAATCTCCAGTACAGAGGGAGGCGCTATAAAGTGATGAATCCCACAAGGGTGACCAGCAGCAAAGCAAGCAGAGAACTTCTTGTCTGTAGACGGTGTGCAGCGTTTGTTTCACCCCGCGATGGGGCAGCCGTTTCATGGCTAGTTTCATCTAAGAGAGAGAGACAAAAACAGAACAACGTGGAGGTTTAATAGAAGTTTATCAGTTTTTAGATCAAACTAAAGTAAAATATATACAAATATTATTTTAGGACTGCTCATATAAAGGTGCATCTCAGAATTTAAATGGTATGGAAAGTTTTGTTTTCACTTTGAAGAAACGTGTTAAATTCAATTGATCAAAAAAAAAGTTTTCATGTTAAGTTTGCATGATCATGCATTACAAAAAATTTTTTTAGAACAGAAATATGGACTAACAAAGAGTATTTACATGTAATGGATAGTACCATTTACTAAATTTTTACTGCATCAAATTAAGGTTGCATTGAGGTAATTAGGCTGTGGTACTCTGGTAAATTGATTTTGCTATAAAATCCTTAGAAATTTATTTTTTTGTTTAGTTTGCTTGTTGCTTGTTTATTTGTTTGAGTTTTGCTTTTGTGGATTTGTCTTACACTTTTTAATGCAAATAGATGTCAAGGAATCACATGTTGCTTGGATTTGGGGATAAAACTTGACAGTTTTTGAAGAAAACAGATAAGCCAGCTGAAAGTCTGGCACAGGAAAAGTAAGGCTGATCTGGTAAACCTTAAAATAAGGCAGCTTGAACATATCCTCAACGTACTCAGTGTGGAATGTCACAGGACGTTATAATGGATGACAGAGAGGACATGGAACATAGTAAGTACAGTACAAAGCCAGGCTTACCCTAAATACTGGGGGTATCATACACTATCTGTTTCATAGCTGTCAAGTCAGTAGCCTAGTCTGTTATCATGTAGATTACAACATACACCTTGTTCATCTTATAAAACTTTGTAATTTATTGATAAACTGAATCCTAAAACTTACAAAAAACTTTATCTCTGTGTTTGATTCATATGATATGTAAGTTAGGATTATAGTAACTAAAAATGCCAATTTCAATGTATTTCATGTTGATGTGAAGATGTTATCAAAAAGTAATGGCTTCATTCACTAACAATAGCAAAGATTTTTGGATTCATGTCATGAAGTTTGAGTTGCTATTTAAACTTCAGGTGCTGTATAATGTTTCATCTCCCAGGTGAGCGGCCGTCCGTGTCTGCCTGGCAGTGGCATCAGTATCTGTGTGCAGCCATGTGCCTGATTCACCATGGGAAGGTATCTGAACCTTGCACAGCAAAAGGACAGATAGACAGACCAGACAATCGGATGTTTGAATAACCACAAAACTGTGAAAGATGAGTTTGAAGACTAGATGGGCAGATTGACAGCAACTGCTACTAAGGGTGAACCTTTACGTTCTACTGCTATGGAGGTCATGCCAAAAGAAATCAGCAACAAATAAAGGGCTTCCCTCTGTTGAGTTGAGGTTGCCTTTAATTGCCTAGTATTTTATTAGCTACATATATTCCACAGTATAGATTGACATTTAAAACCTTTGAAGTTTCAGGTTGTCAAACTAAGTAAAATAAATGTCAATATTAATAATATTAGCTTCCATCTAAAAAGAGTAACCTTAATTCACATTTGATTATAAGTCATAAATCAGACCTTCTTTAATCTTCTAATCATGAGTATAAGTATAAAAGTGGTACAATGTTGACTTGAACACATTGTCCTATAAAAATGTATATATTCTTCTTATAAGGTTATGTTCTAAACCACATCGGGGGAAAAAAAGTTAGCAAAAAGTTACAGTACCTAAAGTTAGTAAAAATGTTTTAGATTTTTTACATTTTTGTTATTGAGTTTTGAGTCTCCTTTACCTTTTTCCAGATCTATACTTTGTTTGATATTTTCAGAGTGAGCTCTCTTTGGTGTTGGTACAGACTTTAGAGTAAACCAGTCATAAGAATGAAACAGCAGCATGTGGTTGATAGGGGATTGTTTCTCCCCGGTGACTGACTTGGGCTCATGTAAAGCATATAAAATGTTGTGCATTCTGAGCACAACAAATAATCAATGCTGAGCTGCCAAGCCAAACAGCAAGTCAATGAAGACTTAAGCAGACTGTTTAAAAGTATGTACACAATATATTCTGTACATATAGATCAGATTAAGATTTTTGTTTTCACACCAGCCAAATAAATTACAATACTGGATTCATATCTATTTATTTTAGTGGCATTTTAAAGTCATTATGAAATAAAACAGAATACAATTACTTTAGAAAGCAAAGTAAATCAGTCTTTGTGTTAAGGATCAAATATCTATATCTATATCTAATAAATTTATTTCTCAAAAAGTTAAAATTACATTTACGATAATAATGGATTAGAAATAATAAACCCAAATTTAGTGTCAGAAAAGTAGAATTCATATTATTGCGCAACAAAATGTCAAAATGGCCAAGAGCAAAATAAACATACACGCTGCTAGGTTAAGCTAATTTCGTGCATGAGTTCATCAACCATGGCGCAGCAACCCCCCCCCACACGCACAAGGAACTGCAGCCTGGCACAGAGAAATCAGCTCTGCGGGCACGCCCGCTTCTGCCATGCAGGCTTGGGATCTCGCCACACGTGTGCGATGCCATTCCACATTTGCACAAGTTTCTGTCTGCCGCCCTCGCCCTGGGGCGGCTGGGCCCTTGAAAGTGTCCCTGCCCTAGAGCTGATGTTTTCCTCATGCATCAAAATGTGTTTTGACAGGTGGGTGGAGACAAACCCCTTCTGTGAGCCTCCTCCTAATTGGACCATCAGACACAATCACACAAAGTATAGCTCTACTTAACTCACATAACACAACTATTGCAGAGACCTCCACCACTGTCCCACCTCCAGCTATCGTCTTTATCTATAAGATAAAGCTTTTGGTCAGACACTGTGTTCGACTCCGGCGGCTGTGTCTTCCGAAGGCTGGATTCATTGGCCGATTATGTCATCGGCACCGTGGTCTGTTTGGATTTGACGACTCCTTCGTATACAGCTGACAAAAGCAGCCTTCTTTTCGCCCGTTTTGAGGGACAGGTCCGACGTATCCTCTGTAGCTTTGGGTATCCCGTAATTGATTGTGTGTTCAAACAAGCCGGCTGCTTCGTGGTCAGAGGAAAAAGGGACATGGCGACGGACATTGGTGAAGATTGTAAGTGCAGTTTAATATAATAACATTAAGTTAGTAGTTCCATCTGAAATGAATAAAAATCTATAGTCGAACTCTTCTGACCTCCTTATTTTCACAACCCTTGAAGTACCCAGTCCAGGTAGACCGAGTCCTTAGAAGACAGAGCCACTGAAATCAGACACATCCAAAGTTTTCCTGACACTACTTCCTATGTGATTATGTCTGCACAGGCCAGTCAGGCAAAGGCTCACAGAAGAGGTATGTCTCCGTCCCACATGTCAAAACACATTTATGTTTACGTGAGAAGAAAAATAAGCCTGCACTCAAAGGCACTTTCTAGATCCCAGCTGCCCATGAGCAAGGGACCTGGACAGAAACGAGAAGAACAGCGTAGCACACACGTGGTTAGATCCCGAGTGTATGTGGGAGGAGCGGGCACACCAGCAGAACTATATTCTCCCCCCGAAGTTGTATTTCCTTTTTGCATGACGGTTGATGAACTCTTGCGCTAAAGCAGTCTAATATACATGCAAGTATATATATTTTGCTCTCTGAGGTTTTGACATAAATTTGATGTGAGATATATATATATATATATATATATATATATATATATATAAAACATTTTAAACAGGACAGTCACACTTCTCAAAAGCGTGCTCAGTTCAATGTACTCAATACTTGGTTAGGCTCCTTTTTGCATGAATTACTGCATTAAAGAAGTAGGCAATCCACCTGCAGTACTGCTTAGGAGTTGATGCCCAAGTTGCTTTGATAGAAGACCTCAGGTGAGTGACAGTGTTCAGTCTTATAAAAATGTTGGTTCTAAGTTTTCTCTTTCATCAATATTTCCAATAACCTTTCTTTTCTTAAAAGCATACAAACAATAATCATTCAATTCTACAAATGACTTAAAATCAGTATTACAATTTTAATCCTTTAAAACCAGACTGTTGAACTCAGGAGATCAAGCTTTTTGTGCTGACATAATACAATTTAGTGATAGCTGTTAAAACTAGGCACTTTGTTAGTAGTGTCAAAACTTTCATAAGTTATATACTGTTTTTCTACTTTGCAATCTAAAAATACATCTGTCTTTGAGAAACCTTTAAGACATTACGTGGAGGAATGGAAAAGATTGAAAATGTAAAAATACTGTGTAAGGAAAAGCAAGAGTAGCAGTAAACAAGAGACACATGCAATAAGTCACATTGAATAAGACCAAAGGAGCATAAAGCAATACTAACCTCTTGGTAACGTATTGTCTACTCTCTCATCTACATCAAAAACACGGTCATGTGTGCTTATAGTTTTCACACAGCTGTCTATAACAGAAAATAGAGAGAATGAAAAATCATTACAATTATGCAACAAACATGTTAGTGACATTTGCACCACCACCCCAACTTAAGACAAACACAGAGCAATAAAGCTAATGGCAACATTGAGAGCAGTTCTGTGGATCTGATAATCTGTCTTGTTTTTAAAAGAGTCGAAAAGCTTTATTGTAAGACAGGTCTGTTATAAATGAAAGAAACATTATGGACAATGCCTAAATACTACAACAGGGAGGTAAGGAATTCAAACATTTAAGCCCTAATTTGTTTAGATCTTCAGTCCAGAAGTGTACAATAGCAAGCTTTTTTTCAAAAACAAAGCCCTCTGTTGCATACAAACACTTACTTGATGGTCGGACGAAAACTTTTAGCTTTAGGCATGTTTTTTTTCCGTTTGGAGCCACTGTAGAGGCTGAAAAATAAAAAAACAAAACAGAGACAAGTCAACAAAGAAAATATATTGTTAGATTAACAAAATGTTGTTAAAGATTTTCTTGATCTGATCTAGCACATAACAGTTAGCACTACTATAGTGTTATATGGGAGATGTTACCTTTTTGTGATAGCTAATGTTGACTGGTAAGAGGATTAAATGGGGTTAGCCATGAGGGGCTTGTATAATTGTTGCTCAAAAGTATTTACAGATGAGCAGGAGAAAGCAGAAAGCTTTTCTTGCATCGGAATGTCCCTACTTTAGATTACACATCCTTCAGCAGCTCATGAAGGATTAGCATGGTTTAAAACAAAAAAAGAAGAGAGAGCATTACACAACGGTGTTTGAACTACACAGGGGCAGGCAAAGGTATACAGACCCCTAAATTTTATAAACATTTTATTATTCTACTACGGAATTTTTTGTGTTTGACCTTGATTTCATACAAAAGTCCAACATAAAGTAGTGCCTAATTGTAAAACAGAGATAATTAATCATGCATTTCGTACTACAGTTGCAACTCTTTAGGGCTGTAACTCTATCAGTTTTTGTTATCAAAAGATATAATTTTTTGCTTATTAAGCTTTCTTTCCACAATTGCCTGTTTTGCCTTTATTTTAGCTTTTTATTTAGCTAAATTCAGCTTCCTGTGAAATCCGATCATTTTTTCCTGCTGAGGATAAGAATTTCCACACCATTTACTACATAGTACAGTAGAGAATCTTGTTTTCAGAGTGATTTGTAATGTCAATTTTCTGTCATACACAGCTTTTGGGTTCAGGAAAATAAGTTCAATTTTAGTCTAATCAACCAACAGCATAATAAGCTTCTTCAACATTAGTCATGATGAACAGCTGTCCAGTCTACAGATTATTCCACCTAGGCTGCGTATCTCTAAACGGTCATTCTGAAGTTATCATCGTCCTCTTGGCTGTTGTTTAAATGCAAGGTTATTTTCTAACAAAACACTGAGACCTTCACTGAACAGATGGATTTATTCTGAAGAGTTGATTTCTTGAGGCACTTAATTACAATGGGGCGTGAACACAGATGTGTAGCACACACTTCAGATTTCTACAAAAATATAAAAAACTGTGTAATTTGCATTTCACTTCTTATGTATGACTTTATTTTGCTTTATCACAGACAATCCTGAGGAAACTCTTTTAAGTTTTTGGTTGTAAGGTGCCAAAATAGGTTTAATATTCAATACTTTTGCAAGGCAATATATACTGGCATAGGTGCCTCTAAAATAACCTCAACATATTTTCACATGGTTAAGAGTTACACAGGGAGGATACACGTGCTGCACATGTGGATGGTTTGTGGTTGATGTCAGGAAATGGATCCCTTCCTGCAGGGTCCATTGGGGTGTGAATCTACTGAACATTAGTTACCAAAGGGGCTCTATTAAATCCACTAAAAATATCTCATGTCTCAAGTATTAGAGGCTGACCACTAATGGTGTTGTGGTGAAGCAGCAGGTGCTGTCTCCTGCGGACCAGGACAGGGGTCAGACATGTGTCAGTTTAGAACATGCTGGAGACTGCTTTCAGTGCACATTGTCTTCAAATTATAGGACACTGTCTGGGGTTAGGACCCCATATCAAATCTATATATATCATATATATATATCTCTTTTAACATCCTCTCGCAGGTTTTACTCTCCACATTTTTGAAGACATTCAAATTTTTATTTTTGAAGCAATTAAAAAATACATCCCCCACTTTATAACTATCCATTAAATTGGGTTAATTATATACAATGCCAGTTAGATAATACAAAATATAAAAAGCTTGAAGAGGAAAACATATTTTTGCAAGGATGTATGTCAATTTTAAAATCAGATAACAGTCTCCCTTTTATCATATTTTATTGATTACACAAATATCAGCACATAGGCCTTAATTAATCCTGCTTAGTATCGAACCCATTCAAATGTCTGTTCATACTGAAGGTAGTGGAATGTATTTAAATCTCAACACTCACAGAACCAGCAAGCACTGATAAAAGATAAAAGATGATGTTCACCTGGATTTTTTTTAAATCTATTCTAAAATAACAAAAACAAGGCATGTTAATTCAGCATAATGGAACTGTTCATCCTTTAAGCTACGTTAAAACAGCATGCTGAAGTATAATTGAATCAGGTGGAGGATGCCTCACGGTGCTGTGTCCTTTCAGTTGATCCAATTTAGCATCTGAAGGTGTTCATTCAATTTGCAAATTTTGTTAAAAGGATGCCAACACCAATGCATCAACCATAATGCTTATGCAATGGATACCTTTCAGATTCCTTACAATTTCAGAGAAAAAAAAAAGCTACACTTCATAAAAACACCTTTATTTAAAATCCACTGTGTTGCCTTGGCAGCTCATACACCTCACTCTACACCCCATGAACTTCATGACCTTGCTGTCATCATTTTAATTTTGCCACTTCATCAGCTGTTACCCTTCCTTCCATGACATGTCACCGCACAAGTGAGGTGTCCTGAAATCAGATGCTGTTTATCGGGCCTCAGTTGGTCGTCAACAGATGCGTAAGAGGAGGTTAGGAACAGAACAGGGGACAGAAGGAAAGTAGTCCTTATTATTTAACGTTGAAGCAGCTGATGACACAATAATGAACCTAGGCAACCGTCAATCACCCAATGAGTCACACCACCACCAGCACCTACACGATTTTTGTCACTGTTTCTAGTGCTTCACTTCTTTCCTTTCCTACTGTCATGAACATAAGATTCTTAATCCACACACACACACACACACACACACACACACACACACACACACACACACACACAGACCATTCCCACATGTTATATCTTCATCATCGTTGTGGGCCGAGTTGAGTCACAGCCATCGACACCAGCCACTTAGCAAAGACTGCTGATCATGAGAGAAGTATGGGTGTGATGACAATAGGCAGAGAACATGTGGAAATCCCTCCCATAGTGAGCAGCTTGCTGAAGCTATTGTGATTTTCTTTTTATTTAGCTATAATACTGTGATTCCATCATTAAAGAAAAGTATAGAGAGAATTTATCAAATACAAGGAAAATATAGCTTATAACAATAAGTGGTTATATTCTCATTAACTTTTTTGAAGATGCAAGAGAAATATTAAATTAATCCATTAAAATGAAATTAAAAAACATTATAAAAAGAAAACTGGTAAAAAGACGATGATTTACATGCTGTTTTGATATTTTGTTTTACTTCACTCTACATCCAGGCAGAGAACATCTGCAATGATACCTAGTTATTTTAGAATAAAAGGTTGCCAGGTGACAGATTCTAGTTTTTCCAGCATCGTCTTCAGCACTTGTTTCTCTGTGTAGCTTAAGAGTCCACAACCTTTATATTTCTGGCCAGACATAGATAAGTGGTCGTTTAAAAGGACAAATGACTTAAGATGTCCCAAAATGAAAGATGGACACCTAAAGGGGGTGGTCTGACTACTCCTCCTTGCCTTGTCCACTGATTAGTAGTGGCTGCTTCCTTCGGTCCACTGCATTATGCATCAGCATTAAGGCAAATGGAATGAAGCAGAATCCAATTATGGAAGAACAAACAGGTGGGCTCAGTGCAGCTTAGGTAGAGGATTGTTTCAATCATAGCCCAAGCCAAGGTTTAAAGCAATTGAAATTTCATGCAGAAAAACACATTTGCTGTTTCATGTAACGAAAAATCCCATACCAGATACAAAATAAGGGTTGCGTGTTTAGAATTAAAATTTAAAGCTGGGGTTTGCTACATTCAGAAAATTGTCACTTAAGAGTAGCTTTCAGGCTTTTTATGCATCATTTGGAAGACAAAGCACCAAGAGTGTGCAAGCCATATATTCAGTAAGACAGGATAATCATTGACAATCTAGTCAATTTTCAATATAAAACACACTGTTCAGATGCCTTACAATATATCATATAGCTAAACTAATATAACTGGTAGCAGAAGACCATAAATCAAGTGGAATAAAGATATTAGCTTGGGTTCAGCCTTTGAAAAGCACAACAGAGCTAATGTTTGCATTTTAAAGCAATGCAGACATGTTTTTCCTTTCATAAACAAGCCTTATTCAAGAAAAGAAAGCATACATTCTCTCTGCATTCTTTAAACCATGGATGTGGGTATTCTTAATTCAATTCAATTCAAAAATGCTTTATTTATCCCAAAGGAAAATTAAGGGAAATTCACTTTGATCCCAATGTGAAGAGGGTAAAAAGGGAAAAGAAGAAATTATTAGCCAAAACAAAGTTCATGCTTATCCACAATTTTGTGCTTCAGGTTTATTAAGGGCTAAACCACAACTTTTCAATCACAGAATCAGGAAATGAGATTGCCCTTCTTTTTAAATATTCACTTAAACAGATAGTGACAGAGCTGAAACTAAATGTTCTACCTTATGTTGTTGTTTTTTTAATCGGTTAAGCATTTTATATTCCAAAGACAATTTTACAAAACATTATTAAGAGGATATATATATATATATAGATATATATATATATATATATATATATGTTTGGTATGAGTTGCATCAGCCTTTTCTAATCTTTTACACAATATGTGTGAAAAGTCATACATATAAAATGGTACTTGGTATGTACTGATGATACCTCAACACAATGCAGTGGTGTAAATATAGCAACCTTGATCTGTGGTGGTTTGAGGTAATCTATAAGTGATTTTATATAGACGCAACAAACTATTGGTTGGTGGCCACATGTAGTCAGTTTTAATATGATCCACCCTTGACAGGTAACCGGGCATTCAGAAACTAAAAAAATGAAATCTTTTTATATTGAATGAATGCAACAGACATCAGTTCTACTGGGTGAGAACAATAACACTTGATTGTGTAACAAGGTGAAGAAGTCTCAACATTGGGTATTTTCAAATTAATAGAGAGGTCCCAAATAAAGACAGAAAAAGTACAGACAATAAGACAAAGAAGTTACCTAAAAAAAGTCATAGTCCCTACAATGCCAAGTTGTGTGTGATTCATTCAGTCTGAATGAGAAAAATGAGAAGGTGAGAATTAAAGCAGATAAAAAGACTGACTGCAATAAAGGTGCACTGTCTATAAGCAACCAGAAGTCATGGTAATAACACACTCCTTGATGTGGATATTGTGATTGAAGGCAGAAGACACCAAGTTAGTAATTTTCAATAGAAACTAGATATTCTGAACTAAAATCAGACCAAACAGAAAGGATGCATTGAACTACTTATAACTGAACATTTTTTTTAATTTTTCAAGACATATATCTTATTAATTAAGGCTGCAATACAACATGCTTTCAGCAACTAACATAAAATCTTTAGTTAACCCCTTTTAACTTTCACTGTATTTAATGTAATATACTGGATTAGAAAATGACAGCCTTTTTGAAATTTTCAGCTAGAGATTTACACTTGCTGGGAAAGATGAAATACATATTACAATGTGGTATGTATTCTAAGCATTTATTTCAATACATTTGAAAAAGATCAACCAGAAATATTATCAGTGCCTCTCATGCATTTACTTGATATGACTGGGCATTGTGTTTATGGTACCCCCCCAGACAACTCATTGAAACTTTCTGCCAATCTGCTTAAATGTAATTACAAACTGTGATTTTAATTGATGGTATTTCATCTCTAACTTTGTTTAGATACATTTTAAAAATGTCATGCCTTACAGAGAGTTTTATGTTATTATGTGAGAATGTAACAAAAACAGCAGCATAATCGGATGAATGCAATCTAACATATCTTGACTGTTATAATAAAGGCTGCTTATCAGCCTTATTTGGACTTATTTATCATCTTATAGTCTTTTTATCCCTTTTTAGGTAAGGGGGTGGGGGACTGCATACCAAGAAATGATGTGTCAATTCTGGGTAAGCTGATCCTCTCAGAAAACATCCCCCTGGCCTTCTCTTTTATTTACCAGGAGCACATGTGTGGATTATACAGAACAAACAGAGTTAAAATGAAGGTCCAGAATTCTGAACAAACATAGAATAGTTTCCAAAAAAGTGAAAACAAATACACACAGCATATCTTCTCAGAGACTTGCAGCCATCTTCACCACACATTTCTATTTCTGAACCCCTGTGGAGATTTTTTTCTTTTCTTGTAGGAATGTCCTAAATTGAACACAAACACAACTTAAAAAAAAACCAAATCAAGCTATTTTTATATTTAAAATATTTGCAGATGTTTCTACATAGAGGGATTCTATTAAGAAGTTCATTTTATTTTAATGAGTAAAGCTCTAAACTGAATCACACATGTTAATATCACAAGATGATACGTTTTTCAGGCAACTTTTTGTATAAATTTAGATAATTACTGAATAAAGCTAAACACACAGGGTGAGGGGCAAATTTACTTATATAGCATTTTAGCAGCAAGACAATTCAAAATACTTAATGTGAACAACAACAAAGCATGATAGTTAACAGTTAAAATGATAATGATGAAAAAAATAAAGATAAAGGGATCAATAAGAAAATGAAAGAAAAGTTGGACTAAAAACTACATTAATATTGTTTAGATACAGTCAAATGCCACCCTAAACAATTAAGTTTAAAATCTATATCTAAAGAAAATAAGGGTTCAGTACATTCACAGATTTTTGGGAGTTTGCTTGAGACTAGTGAAGCATAAGAACTAAATGCTGGTTCTCCCCGTCTGGTTCTGGGTATGCAGAGTAGATTTGAGTAAGAGGACCTGAGAGGTCTGATCAGTTGATATACTGGTAACAAGTCTTTAATGTATTTTGGAGCTAAGCCATTCAGTGATTTACAGACTAAGAGAAGGATTTTAAAGTGTAATTTCAGAGATTCAGGGAGCGAGTGTAACATGCTCCACTTTACTAGTTTTGGTGAGGATGTAGGTAGCAGCATTCCAGATCAACTCCATCTGGGAATAAGTGATTCTGTCTAAACAGGGGGTGGGAACAGAGGTGTATTTCGCAATGGCTTATAGCACAAGAAGATTTTCTCACATTATGATATTGCACACAATTACAACAGTGTAGGGGTAGTATTTTTGTTATTTTTACCAATATGTCACAGTAGTACCCATTTCATAATTTTCTTTAAGCTGTAATGGATTGTCAAGAAATGTTTTTTTTCTTGCCACTCTTAGGTTGAAAAGCAAGTGACTGAATCCTGAGAAATCTCGAAGTCTTCCTCCCAGTATCATCTGTACACTCAATGTGTAATAAATGTATAAATAACCAGCAGAAAGTTAAAGCTATTATAGGCCCTCATTGTTTTTCAATTGCTTTAAACTACATTTTTCAAACAGAAAAAAAAAATCTTCTGAATCACAAAAATATGACTGAAATAGTCATGATAGCACAAACATTGAGCAAAACAGGAAAGAATAATTCTGCTTTGAAAAGTTATATATATATATACACGATTGTTACGATTGTTTCCCAGAAACTCAGAGACCCCTGAAGGAAAATCAATGGTTTGTTATAAAAGTGCTGGTATTGTGGAAAACTTTTTAAATTGATAATATTAGAAAGCTTTCAAAAGGCCTTGATGGTCTCTGTTAAATTAACAGTCACCTGCTGCTTTCCATTCAAACTGCATAAAAACCAGTTTAGATTTTAAGGACATTTGTTTGATGCCTGTGGCGTTTCCTCAGTCTAAAAAAAGTTATGTTTTTGCACAAATGAAGGCTTAACATATTCAAATTACTCTTTTAATTCATCCATTATTTACTGCAATGCTATATTTCCCAAGTATATTGAATGTTTTTGTAAGGTTGTTTTCTTCAGCATAAAATGCATTATTCCAGTCCTGAATTCCCTTGTTTTGATACGCTTTAAATCTGTGCTTCAGCTTGATATAAAACTTTTCTAAGTTCAGATCTATTTTTAGTCTTTTACAGTAAAAAAAGGGCTCTCTAAAATTTAAAAATAGATGGAATGAATAAACAGAACAGGTAATGGTGTAATAACAAGAGCAGAAAGTGGTGATGTAGAGTCTATCCATCTACTAGGAATACAACATGGCTTTTTAGGCAACACGCATATGTATACTTATCCTGTATCTGCTTATGTGTTTACAATAAAAGGAGTGCATGTATACCCGTCTGAGTGTGTACGTGCAGTCAGATCATCGCTGAGTGCTGATGACAGGGTAGATTTTTCATCAGAACGGATGAAAGGCCCGAGCTATGATGGTGTCCATATGCAGGTTCCCTCCTCGGACCGCAAATGGAGCAGCTCAGACTCTTTATCATTATTAGCAAGCCTCCCAGAGCTCCTACAAAACACAGGGCTGCATACACCATCCCCCCTTGCCTCTATTTCATTTGTCCATTAATGCCATTTTCCTTCTGCTGCTCTCTGCTCCAGCCGCTACCTCTTTCTTCCCCTGAGTGCTGCTTCGAGGGGCAAAGGACATTTTAGAATTCATGATCAGCAACAACTCTAGTCTCTATATTGAAGAAAACATTTGAGTTTTCTTGTACAAGCTGAAAAAGAGCTTATGAAAAACTATAAAGATGATGGTTTCCTTGTGAAGTTATTCAAGAAGAGACATGAGTGTCAAGTTACCAAAGTTTAAAAAAACGCTAGAGTTTCAAAACCACAATAGTTTTACAATATACTTTTTCTTAGGTTTAAAATAATTCTATGTTGACAGAGTCAGTTCAGTGCTGTGCAAGTACATTTAACATGCTAATAAGAGGAATTCATGTTTCTTTTACAACTTTAAAACCAGTGATCCTATTTATGAGACATACAGTATATGAGATGAACGGATCTCACCTGATTTCAGTCAATCACACTCTCTTGTGAATTAAATAACAGCATAGTTTTCAGGAGGAAAAAAGTTAGCTTTTTTTACAGAAAACTTGAGCAATATCCCCTTAAGGTTGAGAACATATTGACTGCAGAGTATCTGTGTGTTTGCGTCTCCATGGCATGGACACATGGGCAGCTTTTTTTTTTTTAATTTTATTTTATTTTTGTGAGGATTCATACCGGTAATGTAGACCTTCTTGTCTCTCCTTACTCTTAACTTGACCGAGTGTGGAACTTTGTATTTTAAAAACTAACTCCTCCACAAAACCAGCAAGAATATATTTTATACAATACAAATCAAACTGGAATGGGGGTCATCAATGATCTCAGTGGTACAGAAATGTAATTGCAACAATATCTTTGTGCAACTGAGGAACACCAGTACATGACTAAGACAATTAAATACTGGTTATTTAAAAGTTTTGAAAGGTGATGCTTTACTTAATTTTGTAATAATAATTTTGTTAATAAATCTCAGCTTTATTAGCACTTTTATTCACCCTTTTCTTTATTACTGATATATCAGTATGCCCATCACTAACTTAATCACTCAACTTGAGATATGTGTGTTTTTAAATAATTTACCACAAAACAAAGAAATACCTTCTATAACTAAATCTGTGCATCGCAGTCTGAGAAAAGAAAAATATTGCTACCTACATTCACTACAGTTGAGATGTTTCAGTACTGGTATTGGAAAACAAATGTAAAACAGAGCCACCAATGCGTGATCCACTTCAATAGATACTATAAGTATTACCTTTTAAATCTACAGGGTTGTCATACTATGGAAAAATCATTTCAAGCTACAGGATTTTCATACAATGCAAGACATTTTAGGGCATTCTGTATTTCTGACTGTTATATCAATATAGAACTTCCCTAAAGGATCAGACTGCATGCTTACTATCCAAAATAATGATTTGACTCATTCAGTTAATCCCATTTGACATAATCTTAGTGTTGAAGTATTATGACTAAAAGGGAAAAAGTATAATATTCTAAAGAAGTACTCGAAGAGCAAAAGCCTCTGCCAGGCAGTTAATTTCTCTATCTCAAAATCTTATGGAATTCTTGAAAAAATTACTTAATCAGAATTGTGATCTGGATCAAAATTTACTGGGTTCTAAGTTGGGCTAAGACACACCTGAGGAGTAATTTAAGAGCAATCCATCTATTACTTTTCCCATAATCTTGTTAACTATCAATCCAGTGCTACCAACAACATGATGCATTGGCTAAGGTAATAATTAGCAGGTTTATTTAAAAACTAATAATTAATCAGCAGTTCTGTTTTTTATTCAAGTCAGTGTACCAAAATCTTATCAATAGCCTACATGTTAAAGATAACTTTGCCACAACTAGGGGTTAATTAATTGTACTACTGCAATAGCAGAATGAATAATTGAAACTTATTTTAATTAAATATCATGATGCAGCAAAACTGTGTACTTTTTTTGTCAAGGTTATCATACCACCAGAATCTTGGCAATTGGCTTCTCAACATGGATGTTGGCCCACAGTTATCTCCATGGATTTTTTTAAACCTCAAATGTTTTTTTCTTTTTCATAATCTAAGGTGTGCAGATTCATCACAGCCCTCTGGGTTTTGATGAACATTTAGAAGAAGATCATTTAGTATCAACCTCAAAATATCCTAGGGACTTCATAAGTACACAGGGGTGTTATTGATTGTTCCATAAACACCTCCTATCCACGTGGGCAGTCAAATCAGTCAGAAAGAAAACACACTTTTAGCTGGCATTCTGCCAATGGAAGATCACAGCAAGTCGTTTCCTGCTTTCCACAAATCTTATACGCCTAAAAAGACCATAACTCCTCTCACTCATCTCTCTCAGTGAGCTGCCACTGATATTGGATTTCTGCCCTTTTCAGATTAAAATCGCTCAAATACAATCTTGTGGATTCTGGCCGTATTAGAAAAATGTGCTCCTGTCAGCATTCTAGAAGGCGGATTTCACTTAAACCGAGAATGCACTGTGAACTCTGACCCAAGTTCTCAAACTGTCCTCACATATCCCATCTATCTCTGACACAGACCAACACTTCAGAGCTGTTACTCACTTACTGCTAATACTGTGCTTTGCTGAATTGCTTGCATATGAAACCAGCCCTAGATTACCATTGTCTTCGTATTTCCATAATTCTATCAAATTTTATCTCCTTACTGTGCTATTTTGTTCCATTCCTCCCTATTGCATTGACTTAATGGCAAAAGTGTTGACTACAAAAAAATCCAGACTCCTATTCAATTCTGTGTAACTTATTGTGCACAATTAGTCACCTCAGATAGAGATGAGAAGCTGACGTGAACAAAAAAGATCAAGAATTATGACCTCCATTTGTTTGAACTCCCTGTGTCCTGTACTCCTTGATTAAGCTATTTCTGTTGTTGTAGCAGATAACAGCAGAAGCCTGTTCTTTTCTCCCTTGTTCTGTGGAATATACAACAAATCAACCCTTGACCCATATCAGACTGGTAGGGTGAAAACACTATTAGCAGGCATTTTCTCTGCAGGAATATATTTCGACATCTTAATTTTCATCAACAAACAAAGAAGCTAATCAGTCATGTCAGGACGCTCAGAGTTTTTCCATTCCTCACCTCCTCCCCAAAGTCGTTTGGCTATAGAAAGTTAATATATACCAAGAAAAGATTAATGCTCTGATGGCGGACATCAGCATTGGTTTCAAATTAAGGCTCTTCTGCTTTTTATGCACTTACAAACTGCTCACGATAAACGACAAGAATTCTAAGTATGAATGCATTTTCTGTCTCTAGCAGGAATAAGTATTAGAAGAACATGAGGTGAAAACTGGTCAAGAAAATATTAAAGAGACTAACAGCAACACAATTAAAACAAGAATTTCTTCCTGTTTATCTTTGACAAAAACTGTTATTCTACCTACAAAAAACCTTATCTATCTCACCCTTCCTCATCAGTCAGAACAGAATCTTCTATTCATAAAGTTATTGATAATAAACATATCTGCTTTAAACAGCAAACGAAGTTGTGTAAAAGTGTTCAGAGACTCTGGCATTTAGTTGTGGTCTTTTAAAGGATTAGTGACAAAATATAATCAACACTGAGACTGTTTTAGTTTGGTTCTTTTTGTTCTTAACCAGCCTTTTATGGTAATACCATGCCAAATATGTAATCCCTAGAGGGATTAGAGAGATTAATATTACACAATAATTAGCTTTTTTTCTCTCAAAAGTAATCCTTTTATTAATTAAATTATGATCATCTTCAGTAAATTATTAATTGGCAAATTGTTAAAAGAAAACAGCATTTACAGTTAAATACATCTTTCAAATCTTTCATGTGTGTTAGTTATTACAAGTGTTTTTATTTGCTATAATAATAACATCATCAATAGAAATAATCTTTGGGAGAATGTTTTGTTCATTTCTGAAGGTTTAAAGGTTTACAGGCAATGCAATCACTATACCTTCAACCTACAGTATATACTAACTAGAGGCACCAGTGCACATGTTTTATAAACAAAAACCATTACATAGTAGCTTAATGACAACAAAGTTGTTTTCTATAAGTGGCCATAACAAAACCCTGATCTCACTCCCAATAAATATTTATGAGCAGAACTTAAAAGTTGCATCTAAGCAACTTTTAAGAATCTTACAAATCTGAGTCAGTTCCAGTTCAGCCAAAAAACAAGCAGACTACTATGAGTAGCTTGTGAAAGGGTAGTCAAGTATATGTCATATATTTTAAAAGGCAATTCTACCAAATATTAATAATTCCAGTCAATTTTTGACTTCAGAAATCAGTCTCTTGGATTTACCAAATAAAATTAAATCCAGTTATGCTATCTGACCTAAAACAAAAAAACATTTAACTTGATTTAAGTTTCAGACAGGCATTATATGTAAATATCTGTTTTCAGTTCTATGTAACCTGTTAAGAAATACTTAAACGACAGCAGTAGGACTGACAATGATGGTGGTGGATGATGAAGAAATAAAACCTGCAGATAAATTGGTAGTTCTAGTGATGTAATTTCCTCCCAATATTCCTCCTTCAGCTTAATATTTTGTCCTCTAAAGTGATTGTTCAATCCATCAGTATTATCTCCTTTGTTTCTTATGGAGAATCAAGCTGAACAAAAAGGCTGGTGGAATATCGCATGTCAGATAACTTGATGGTGGATGACTTTAATATCCACAACTGCAGCCAGCGAGGCTATACACTAGAATCGTTCAATAGCCAATGAAGCCACAGGCCACTAAACCAATATGGCGAACTATGGCAAAATGGATGCGGTCCTTAGAAACACTGTTGGTCGCAGTGTAATTTAATCCAGCCCTTAGGACAAGTATCGCTCAACAGAAATGGAAAGAGAAAAATGTCGGAGACTTTTGAGGTAGAGGATAAATTTTAAAACTACACTAACCCCTATCCCTGCTTCCATGTTACAAGACTTTCATTTCTTCCCCATGTCATTTAGAACTGCAAATTGGCTGTAAAAGCAAAATACAGTCTGGTTACTATTCAACAGACAAATGGTGCAAACACCAGGTTGTTAAAAGGACTGAGGGGAAGACTGGTTTGTAAGCATACACGGGAGACACAGCACTAGGGCATTGGGATTTGATGTATTGAGCACACCCCATCCACAACTATGAAATACAACAGTGTATGGTCAAAGAGCAAAACATGAAATAAATACTGTGCAGACTCTTGGCTGGCTGTCAGGTTAACTGCCTTATAAAAAAAAGGTGCCGATTTATACAGCAGATCAGAGAGAGGAGTTTAGATTAGTTTTCAACAAGGTGTGTATGTGTGTGGAGGAGGGGGGGAGCAAGGAACAGACAAGCAAATTAAGGTACAGCTGCTTTAAAAGTATTCATACCCTTTGAATGTTTTTATATTTTGTCAAATTGTAACCGCAGACATCAATGTATTTGAGGCATTTGCAATGAACTGCGTCGTGGAGAAAAGAAAATTATGGTTTTTTGCATTTGTAATTTGCCATTTTAACTGTTATAAATAAAATTCTGTACTTAGTCCTCAGTAATACGTTTAATCTGGCTAAACCTTACATAGCTCACAAAGAAGAGTGGACAAAAAATTGTTGATGGACAGAGTTTCAAGGAGTCGCAAATCTCTATAGGAACCATAGAATAAAACCACAAGCTAAACTTTGCAACATTATATAGAAGCATCTTACAGGAACAAACACAAGTTTTCCTTTGGCAGCTCTGTCACTTCCACTGGATGAAGCATTTAAACTACTTTGCAATAATCATAGATCCTTGTGACAAATGTGCTTTAAAGGAACAGCAGTCAACACATCACCTGACAGAGCTTCATCTGACACCCATGTGGGAGTAGTCGGTGGTGGGGAAAAAAATGGCTCCGCTCGATTCTACTCTATTACTAAGCTTTGATAAGACCTAATTTCCCTGGGGCTTCAACTTTAGATGAACTCAGTTTGGCTCAGTTCCACTGTCAAAGAAGCAGACAACGTAACATATAGCACAAACTGGTCAGGAGGCAGAACATTAATGTAGAACACAGACAGATGGACCCTGCTTTTTGAGAGATGTGGTGTTATACAGCTGGGGAAGAGTGAGCTGTAACTTTTAAACGGCGTCAGTTTTGACTCCCCCATGAATTCTACTTCCATTTTTGGAAATAAGAGTTTTCTGTGAGCAACAAGACTGGTGTAAAAAGCTTAACTGAAGCATCTGATAGAATCACTACCATGCCAGTTTAAAGATCTTCATGGAGCACACAAAGAGCCAAGTTGAAGAAAAGCAGAAATGTTACTCTTTCAGATTAGTAAAAAACATTGGGTTAGGGAGGTGGGGAACAACTTTGTCAGTCAGGCCAAGTTACATTAGGCATCGTCGTATGTTTTGCTAATAAAAAAAGCATATGAGGCTGATGCGTTTTCTCTTTTATACCTCAATAGTTTTTCATTTTCTGTGCTGTGGAGTAAGCTGGCAAATCAAAATAAACCACTCCATTTAAAAGACAGAATTGATGCTGATGCTGCCCTTAAATATAGAGAGGCTTTGGTGTATTTTAACTGGGGCTGGACAATTTGGTCAAGACGTTTATGATGATATTGATATAAACAATATACAGTAAAAGCCTCAGAAAAAACTGCCAAGAAAAGCCTGCTTGTGAATGTTATAATGCCAAATCAAAATTTGAACTAAAACTTTAACTCTGCAAGGATCAGCTCAGTCAAACAAAATGAATCCATTCACACACTCCATAATGACACAGGACGGCTCCCTGTCGCTGGTGACAAGCTTGTGGGTCACTCTATTTTAAAGGCTGTGCTCTTCTACTCTGACAAACTTTACACTGAGCGACTAGCTGTTTCCCTTCGAGCAACATGCTTTCTACACGTTCTGCACGCAACAACCTTTTTCTTATCCATTAGATGCTAAAGTCCAGGACATCTGTGGGGATCACTTCTGCCAGTTATAGATCATTCATAACAGGGACGTATGGTCATGTTATCATGTCCCCTTATTTTGTAGCTAAAACTTATGTTGCAGCTTAGCAGCTGTGCAGCTCAGTATTTCAGCTGCAGAGCACAGGCTCCCTGTCTGTGGTAAACTTCCCTCACATAGAAAATGTACTGCAGCTCTTATTATTTTCATTAACCAACTCAAAATAACAGCATAGTTGTAAGGTGATGCCAAAATGATGGTTTGTGATATTTATGCAAACGTCAAAGATTACTTCACTTTATGAGATCTGCAAAATGTGACTTGGGTCTGTTTTTGAACACTATTTGCTGCCAATGAGGCTGAAAGACTTTTGGGCCATGTCTCTACTTGAATTCAGGACATAAAGATTCTTCCATGCAAAGAAGATCAAGCTCATTCAGACTGGGTGTAGAAAAAAATTGAAAGACTTTTCACACATTTTTAGTTGAGTTTTATTCTGGATTTTGACTGGGCCATTCTAACACATTCTAAAACATAATTATGATTTAATTTGAAGTACTCAATAGCTCTGCCTGTATGTTTGAAGTTATCCTACTGGAAGGTATACTTATGCTTCAGTTTTATTTATTTTGAACCCTTTGACAAATTTCTCTAACAGGATTGCCCTACGTTTATCTCAATCTTTCATACAGTTCTGACCAGGTTAAATATTACTGCTAAAAAAATGTGTCCCCAAAGGATAAGGTTTCCACAACCATTTTTTACAGTACAACTGATATGTTCCAGAATGTTAACTTTACTTTATTCTGCCCCATACAAAGCATTGTCTAAAACTTTAAGTTGAACATCAAATTAAACATGAATTTGAAGAAGTTGTAACAACGTCTTTCTGCTTGTCAAACCTCCATGAAGGCCAGATATATGCCTGATAGATTCTCAAGCCAACAGATTCCTTTATCTTAGATTTGTATCTTTGGAGATCCTCCAGAGTCTCTTCTTACTTTAGATGTATGGCCATGATTTGATAAATTAAAAGAGTTGTATCCTTCTCTTTTAATTTTTAGTGTATATTTTGAACAGTACACAAAATATAGTCTTACTTTGAACTTTCTGAAATCTTTCTATTTCATTGGTCTTCATGATGTTATTAATGTATAATATTCTCTGAAAAACCTATGAGGGTTATTAGATTAGGGCTTAAAAACAAATGCATGACACAATTTTGTTTTGAAAAAAATAAAAGCATGTATTCTTGTTCTTCTGTTTCAAGCTAATAAACAGCTTAGTGTGTCTCTATGGTTGCGACATGACAAAATGTAAAAAGAATTCAACAACTCCCATTTATTTTTCAAAGTTTCTTTTGTAAGGATGACAGGTACTCACAGATGTAATAATACTCTCTTCCTGGTCGGAACTCAAAGCCCAAAGAAAAGGGAGTGAAGAGCTGGAACTTCTCTGAAAACTTTAGTGGCCCATTAGGGGAATACGGTCTGTTGCATTCCCAACGCTTGAAGCCTTTGGCAGTGTGGTCGCACGTACTGTAGCCGTCGTAGTTGACCATGTAGAGGACGTAGCGCTCTGTTCGTTCCTCAGGCACAGAGGCCTCATAATGAGGACAGTAGACATCCAGGTAGTCATTTATGCAAACGTCGATGTGATAATCACCACGGAGAAACCTAGATGAGAAGTAGAAGAAAAAAGGTTAACTTTTAACGTTGCTTAAAGGTTGCCTAAATATTTTGAAAAAATGTCCTCTACATCCCCTTCTACTTAAGAAATGTATAAATCCACATGCACTATCATCTTCTGGCTGTAACAAATTTAGATGGGTTGGTTTATCTATAAATCTTTCCCTACACATATTTACTCACACATACAACCACATCCCATCTAAATCAGAGCAAACTGGAGGGTTCCACTTAGATAAAATATGTTAGCAGGAAAACAGACTTTTAGTCCTCCAAAGAAAATAAAAACATTTACTTCAGGATATTACTGTGGAAAACCTGGATGTAAGATAGAACTAGTCAGAAGGATACATGATTACAAGACAGTAAATGTCAAGATAGGAAAAATACAGAGCCCAGCTGCATCCGAGGGCTGTGAAGTGAAGCATCTTTACAGCAGCAATGATCTAGAACAGGCTGCACAGGGTCAGAGGGTTGCCGTATATACAGGGAGTTTCATCAAAAGGCAACACACTGTCACCGTCACCGTCAACATGCAGACAAAGACTAGTTCTTCCTTCAAAGATACATTTAATCTGTGGATCTTAACTGAATTAGAGCAGGGTTTTGCTGTTAGGATGTTCTTTTTAATTTATTTATTGGCCAAGGGCTTTCACTAAACAAAAATTTTATTCACCCATTAATATAGTAAACAAGCAGCAGATGAATGTCAATAGGTTAGATTATCATGAACAAGTATACTTATTTCATTAATTTAATTTAAAAAATGGTTGATACGTATACTATTCAGATTATTTATGACACTTTAATGCAGTGTACAGTAGTCAGGGTAAAGCATGTATAAGGCAGGTTGTAAGGAATGTACTCCTTTTTATCAGATACTGTAAAGCTTAGTTTCCCCAGCTGATCTGAGGCAAATTCATTTTCCCATTAACAGAGCTGACAGCAGCCCTCCACGCGGATCTCTGTTTGAACACTTACATTTCTGATCTCACACTGAGAGGTTATGTTAACCGAAAACCTTAACCGGGTAAGGAGCTATACTGTTCTGTCTATAACACAGCAGGTTTTATAGCCAGGTATAATGAGGTTTCAGCATAATTCCTTAAAGACTTAAATCCACAAATGGAACACATCTTCTAAATAATAAAACTAAATAAAACGACTTGGTTCCTGTGTAAAATTTGAAATGACACATCAGTCTTTTTGTTTTTTTAAATGACCAGCTGGCCATCATTCTACAGCATTTCATGTTCTGCAATTAATCTCACATATAATATTATTTGAATAGCAGCAGTTTAAGCTCATAATACAAGAAAGAAATAAACTGTGCTTTTTAGGGGAACATTTCTAAGCCTACTGTAACACCTGAACACGCATATCAATAAGGTGATGTTTCTCAATCTGTGTTTCTCCATTTTTGTTGTGCATCTGTCAATTACAGTTTCAGGTTCTGGTTTTTTGCAGACAGGACTGGTACCAAGAGTGGTTCTCTGCTTTTGTGGTCAATCTGTATCAAACTTAGACATGCTTTGCATTCAGAAAATATATTCTGCAAACCTGTTATAAAGAACAATTATTCGAACTACAATTTCCATCTTACTCAACCAATCTGTTCATTCTTCTGATACGAATATCGTTACACAAAAGCAATCATCTATGCATTTTACACATTCAAAATCCCTTAAACACAATTTCTTCCCCAATCCTAGTTTGAGCTTCAGCAAGTTGTCTTTACGATATCTAAATGAAATAAACACTATGTGATTAGATTACTATAAACATTTTACTTAATATTGTGGGTGATGGGTCTAAAGTTTAAGCTTGTTTTGTTCAAAATAAAAATTAAACTCTGTAAAACTCCTTTAGATACAGGCTCTAGATAACTGGGAGCCTGGTCAAGTGCAGGCTAGGGAATACAACATGACTCAAATCCACTTGTCTTGAAGATCAGATAGCAATTTTGGTCAAATATGGTCTGGCGTACTCACTTCTCACCTAATCTGAATGTTTGTACAATGGAGTGTTTAATGTAAAAATCAAGCTACAAATTAAGCCAAGCTATTTCTCATTTTTGTCATCATACATGTTCCTTGGACTTCTGCTCGGTGTATTATGGTACATCTGTGTATATGTGAGGATGAGTGAGCAGGAAAAGCATTTTTTCCCCTTACTGTTTACTCATGTAGGGTAAATACCAGGGTAAGGGTGTTTACAGCCAAGGCAGGGAGGAACTCATCTGTAACATTTCATTTAAAACATGTCTGTGTAGGTCCAAGAAGAACCATGCATCTCTCTTACTGCTTCAAAATGTCACTGACTTGATGGTCACATCGTCCCACCCGCTTGGCTCAGCTTCCGTGTTTGTGCACACACTCTTTGTGAGTGCGAGCAAGAGACAGCATGAGAATTACAGCGGGTATGGATGTGTGTGTGTTTGTGGGATGTTTTAGCTGCCCTTTTCTCTGTGCCTCAGCAGTCAGGATAGTGGCTTGTGGCCCTGACTGCAAATGAGCCAGAGGATGTTTGGGTGAGTGAGCTCATAAAAAGGGACAGGACAGGCATTTGTAACATGCCTCACAGACACACACTCCCACACACCCACAAACACTGACACCTATGCGGCAAACACACCCAGCTCACACCTGATGAGCTTTCGGAAGTGTGTATCAGGTTTGCGTTATCAATTGAATAAGTTACCTGGGAAAAAATAAATAAATTTGGCAAAGTTGCAGCAGTAATATGGCCAAAAGCTGCTAATGCCACAAAGTCACAAAAGGAGTAAGAGTGTCTAAACTGACATGGACTGGGGAGAATGGAAAATACTTATTTCTAAAAGACAAGGCAGGAGACAAAGAGGAGATGGCACTACTGCTGACTTTACTGCCATGTTCTCTGTGAAATTCTGTGCAGGGCTCCCCCAAGCATATATCATTTCAGAAGATTCCAATAAAACTCCATTTATATGACCTGAGGGTGAGCGCAGGCAAGTCCCGTCAGAGAAAATCTTGTATCTTTTGGATTTGTTTTGTGCATTGTTCCCATAAACACCCAGTTATGTGAGCCTAATGTAGTACATTCAGATATAGCAGATATCTCATCTGTAGAAATTCAATTCAATTTCTTTTTCCTAAGTCCTCGTTTGCCACTAAATGAGGTAATAAATAATTTGAGGTTTTTTTATGTTGTTTTTTCCTTTTTAAAAAAAAAAGACTTTCTTTTAAAGCTAAGGTCCTGTTTAGACAACAGACATTTTTTAGTAGACATGGAAAGTTTGTATCCTTTCTACTGTTTGTTTCAACGGCAACAGAATACATTTTCTCTAACAACAGCAAGATTTGAGAATGGATGGTCACAGGCACAGAGATTATAAGTAAAATGCTGTCATGTGTTAGCAGGGCCTAAATAAATAATTGTTATAAAAACAATCATATTTAAGGGACATTTTAATGCATATTATTCCGAATTCTTTAATTTCTTAAAACTGTGAGAAAGGTGTGGCACCTATTCAATGTCACTAAGAATGTATAGTGAACAGTAAACTGGGTTTGTGTACTTTAAACATGTTAATACAGTAGGTCTTCACATAGCTTAGCCGAAAGCCACAGGCAGCCATGCTATCTGGAAGTACTACTCTATTAGTTAGAGACATTTTTTCAGTTTTTATTGCACAGTATATTTGAAATAGTCTTTTTATTTGAACCTTTAGTACTAAAACATAATTTGTTGAGCAGACTGACACCTCAGTAGTTCAGCGCAGATGCATCTATAAGCCTCTTTTCCCCAAATGCACTTTAGCTTGTAAGTTCCTATGCTGTTCTGCTGATGTGACATCAACTGCTTCAATGTTAAATGGGTGCAGTCTAGCAAACAATCATAGTGTTATCAGATGTTTTTAATGGATACTTAAAAGACCACAGGGGCAGTATTATTAGAAAACTTCGAAATGTCTATCTAAGCTCTGTTCCATGACATAAATCAGCATTTCATTTACTAAAAGTTAGGTAGTTTAATGTAGTACAGAAAGTAGAAAAGTGAAATGCTGAAAAAGACAGTTATCCTTAGACAAAGATCTATTTTTATCTGTTTAAACTTAATTTGACATTTTGGTTGGTAATATTCAAATATTTCTTTAAATATCAAATGATGGTATTTTATTGACCCTTTTTATTTTTATTGACCCTATGTGTCCAATTTTCATGTTGGAAAGTTGAAGGCCCTCTTGTTTTGCAGGTGTTGATCCAAATTGTTGTTCATTAATGGGAGACTTGATCTACACTTTTTGAGAAAGTGTATTATCACCAGGCTGTCAAACATGTGTTGATGCTCTTAAAGTGTCAATGCTGTTTGGTAAAATAGAGTGATAGTGTAGTGGTTGAAGCAGAGTGCTTGCGGCTGCAAGTTCCTTGGTTCGAATACTATAGACGAACACTTGACTTCCCTGAGCAAGACACTTAACCGCAGAAGCCCAAGGCATTGCGCAATGGTTCATCACTTCACTGAGTGAAATTTTAAAATTCTTTATCCCTGAAGCTTTATCAAGGGTCTGAAAGATTATTAGTATGGATTTCTGCCTCGTAAGGATGAGGTCCTATTAGACCTTTCAAACGTTTTGTTCTGACAGGGATCAGCCACTGATGATGTCCCAATGTCCAAGCTGTTATTTCTAGAAACACAGATGTATACACACAAAAACTATTTGCTTTCCTTTTCATAGAGGAAATCAATAGACTCGCCACAAAGTTCAAAAGTTCAATCAACCAATATTTTGAAAATCCACCTCCCGGATTTATTTATTTGTTTTTTTAATTACAATTACCCTGTCATGCATTTCCAAACAGCTGTAGAAATTTAGATAAAAGCTGCACATCAAAATATTCTTACTTACCTGCATGTTAATGTAGCCACTTATTTATTTAAACAATCCAACTTTACAACTGACTAAAACAGCTGACAGGAATTCTGGATCCTACATAATGCTAGATTTCAGCCAAAACCCTAATTGGTGATAACACGAAAACTGCCATCTTAATCTTTAGTCCATAAAAGTGACAAGTATAAAATATTCTTGCATTACTTTATTTCAAGTGGAGTTCATTTTAGTGTAGTTTCAAAAAGTTTTGAGATTGCGTGCATGGAAAAAAAAGAGCCTCTAAATTAGAGACAGGACAAAAATCTGTTAAAGTTAGGAAAAAAGTCCATGTGGAGGTTTTTGCAAAGTTACCCAATCCTCCCCCTTAACACCACACACATGCATACACTCCACCCAAACCGCAGTCAGATCTCTGGAGTTTACGACATACTTCTGGCAGCAATTTTTTGCATTCTTGTGAGAAACTGTAGCAGTGGAGATTGACAGCGGACGCCCTCAAGCAGTTAAATAGGTAATTAGGGGCAGGACTTGGATGGGAGGCTAATTGTCAAATGGTGATAATTACATGTTTTTGTTATCCCACAGCTGGTCCAATGAGCTTTAGGTCAAAACACAAAGATGGAGAAATCAACTGCATGCGGCATGTGTGGTTCTCAGAGCGACGGACATCCTTTTTTAATCACCCAGTGGTGGCATTTTCACGCCACCACCACTGGGTTTTTTGGGAGAAATCTCAGGGGCTAGGTACTGTCAGCTCCCACACATGAACTTGTTTGGAGTCACAAACAGAGTGAGTCAGTTAGAGCTGGAACAGTGGAGTGAATGCAGCAAAAGGTGGCACACCACTGCAGTCACTGATTGGCTCATTTCCATTTCAATTACACAGCCCAATGACATTGCAGTGCACGCGCCTGGGGCACATGCACCCACTTGTGGAGCCAATCACACACAGGGGTCCTGTGCTCACATGCAGTGCTATCAGCCACTTCTCTGAGCTGTGCATCAGTGGCTGCAGACAGAGAGCGAGGGGGGCGGGGAGGGACAGATAACCTGAGTGAAAGAGAAAGACTCAGGGAGCTCAGTGACAGGCAGAGCTGGGGAGCACTTCCAGTCTTCTAACCAGTTGAATATGTGCGAATCGACAGAGGCAAGGCAGAGGACCTTAACAATCTGCTTCCAAAGCAGTATCACTGTAAATACCACCGCTCAACGGATCCACTTACAAATAGACCACTTTCTAACACCAAATAACGCTATTGCATACCATTTTTGCCGTTTTCTTAAAAAAATAATAATACTAATACTGTGGTGCATCTTAAAAGAGCAGTCAAGATTGATGTAAACAATCTGACCTTTGCAATCTGAATTTGCAGATAATAAACATCCTTGTTTTCAATATTATATTATCAATATATTTCAGTATTATATTATCAATATTTCAATTCCAATATCCTTGTCAACTGCTATCATATCAATATAGATCAAATTTTTTGAATACTGTTTCTGACACTTAGGGTGGTTTTGATGGTTAATTCTACCAGATACTATATGATAACTACAAGAAATAATAAAAGCTTCAGAGCCTTTTCTCTAATGTTGTAAATGTTGTTTAAATTTAGAAAGACTGACATGTTAACCCAACAGATATCAAGTTGGTTCAAGCTTTAACAGTCAATGTGAACTGTTGCCTCAGGATGTTTTAAGCTAAGCAAATGTTTGATGATAGCATATACACTTAAAGTGGACAATTGATGAATGCACCATGACAAAACTGCTTTATGTTCTTATGAGAGATTTTGACAAGAACAAGACTCAAGTGCTTAAACACTGGTGACAGCTATTTGCATTACAAACTCAGCTGCATCAGCCTCAGAACAGAAGATAATCTCAGTTAATCTAGCAGTTTTTCATGTGTTAAACTGCATTTATTTGTTCCTGCCTTTTTCTGTTTCTTTTTTAATATTTTTATTCTATCATTGTTCCTTTTGCACTTCTTATTAGCTCAGTTAAACCTGAATTGGTCTGTTTACGGTGTTTTCCAACACCAATTGAAATCATGAATCCTCAAAAACGTTTCTCATCCCTGATGAATCCAAAAACCATTGTAACCTAGAGATCCAACCTAAGAGATCTACAAGTTGTTCCACTCCCTTAAAGTATTTGTGTTAAGCTTGTATGTAAGTGTACATGCTTATACAATGACGGACAATTTGTTGATTTCGATCCAGAGAAGAGCATAGGTTTAGCAGAGAGGACATGAACTCTAATTGAACCCAAGCTATGCCTGCACATGCAAAAGCTGTTTCAGGACCTTTCAACACATAAGCTACAAAAACACATCGCAAACACTTCTCTATATAGTTTGCACAGTTGTCTAATTACAGATGATTGGCCTGGGTCTGAGGATGAAAAAGAGGGGGAGCTAAAAGAAAGAACTCAATGACAGACAGAAAAAGGCAGAGGGATATAAGAGAGAACCTGTTGCTCTTTGTCAATCTTTGTTTTCCTGATTTCAACAGTGACAGATATTTCAACTTTTGAAAAAAAGCCAAAGGAATGTGATGACAAACAGAGATGAATAATGAAAAATCGCATCATAAAATTTCCACTCAACAATCACCCTGATTACAAAATCACATTTCCAACCAACCTTCAATTTCATAAAGCTTTGGCTGTAAAATAAAGAGATACAAATAAATAAATGATCTGTGTTCAAAGAAATGGCAGGAAAGAGGACAAAACAACTTCTCTGCGATCATAGCCTGCTGATTAGATTGGTTGAGACAGAATGTGGTCACAAAAAAATCTGAACTTTATGGCGAACCTAAAACTGGTGTGCAAAAAGTATTTATGAGTTTCAATACTACTAACAGTTTTGGTAGTTTTATTTGAAAATCAAAAAAAAACAAACTTGTGATATAATTTTAAGACGTACAGGAATTGTGAAACATTCCTCACTTACAGTAATTTGAGCAAGTTGACCATATTTGTCAAGCCTAATAGATGTTTTGCAGTTCTCGCATGTGACTCACAATCTTTATAAAGTGTTAAAAAAAATCTTAAATAAAAAATATTTAAAAAACAAACAATTCAAAAAAGTTTGTCAAAGTGCAGGCTCTTGGTTATCAACTTCAAATATTTCTTAGTTTGTTGCATTGTGCATCAAAAGTAAGAATTATGATTTGCATCAAAAGCAGACATGTGATCATCATCTTTGGCTGATTAAAAAAAAAAAGAAGTCAACGATCACATCGCAATGCAGTTTAAATACTAAGATGCCCATGATATGTCACGAGCATGATGTGTCCCTTCTCTGCACTCGTGGCTTGCTTTTCATGCGCCTGTACCCCCTTACCTACTCTCAACATTTATCACTATGAGGGAGGAACAAACAGGAGAAAGTAAACCGCCTGTGGTTGGCTACTTAAAAAAAAAAATCCTGCCCTTTAGCCACCTCTGCCCAGTGTCTTACTACTGCTGTAAACTCCCTTAGCTCCCAAGCGGGACAAGACACCAGCCGCAGCCCCTGAGGCAGTTCTATTGCACTCTCTATGTCCCCAGCACTCCCAGCATCCTTCTCCACTCTCCCACCACCCTACTCCGCTCTACTGCTGTTCTCCCTTAGCTCCAGAGCGGGACACAACCCACTGCCCCAGCTCTAGTGCATCTCTGCTGAGGTTCTTGCTCTGATCTCCAACTGCCCTTGTCTGAGCTCCAGAGCACTACATCATTGTACCTGTAGGAACAGAGCCTGTTTCCCGCTATGCGAATTGTCAGGCATGTAAGGCAACTTTGTTGCTGGAATCAGTTTGGTACTAACACATCATTATAATGTGTGTTGTTTTGTCGTAGCATAATACCATTTGAATACCTGCACCAGTGCTATGAATATGAGCTAATTTATTTAAAATGATAAACACATAAGTAGATGGAAGAAAATATGAATGAAAAAAAAACATATATGACAAGCACTCCAAGCACTCACTTCAAAGCAGATAAGACCAGTGAAAATTCCAGTCAAGTAAAATAAACAGGTGAAAAGGAATACAGCTCCTGGCCTAAACTACCCTTTTCATTATGAAAAAAATATATTCAAAGCTATGAAAGAGTGTAAAAAGGACCCTGTTTACCCCCCTTAGAGTGAGGCAGAAAGTCAAAATTTCTGGATCACAAGTCTTCTATAAACACCCCCATTTGCTTGAAGGCTTTAGTGAAGTTTCTTTCTCTACCAGAGCTGCCAAGAATTGTGGAGAGGACAAATGTGCATGTCTTATATATATATATATATATATATATATATATATATGATTTCTTTTGTAGCATAAATGTCTTTATGAAACCCTTTCTTAACAAAATATATTTATCTGAGAAACTAACATCATGTGAACTGGATATGCAACATCAATTTTGACAACTATAGTTTAGAGAGAGAGAGAAAAGATCGGACAAGGGAGGAACATATGAGAATGTCACTGCTTGTATTAGTTGACAGCTACATTCCTGACTGGCTAAATGGCCGATAGGCTTAGAACGTCAGGAGGTTTCTGGGGAGGGGAAACGGTAACATCAGGGCTATTGAGTATCACCCATCTTACAGCCTATATGAGGCATGATCAGGGGTGAGGGCATGCATGGATGTAGGTAGGCATATTCTCACATTTATATGGCTTGCCTGGTGTAATGGACAAACACAGACACATCTGCTGGTCACGGTCAATTTTAATGTGTCCATCTGTTGTAGCTTTATGGATAAAGTACCTCAAGGCTTAGAACAGGTGGTCATCTTGGTATAATATAGTGTCTGAAGGGAGGAACATTCCCTCTTAAATCTGCTTTATTCCCTCTCCCATCAAGAGCGTTTCCATCTTTTCAACATCTTCTCCACCCTCTATCCTATCACCATCACCATTGACTGTGATCTTATAATATTCATTTCTACCATTTATGTCTGTCAGTACTCATTTTGCCCCAGGGAGACACTGAATTAAGAGCAGTGACAGACAAGTTCTTGTTCTGCTTTTGGAGCTGAGTGAAGTGCAAAGATGTAAGTGTTTGATGTAGTGCGGTTCAGCATGCTGAAACGTAAGTTCAAAACAGGAGGGGGAAAAAATAAAAGGGCAGACGGATATTTCCTCTGAGCTCATGTACTTGCTGCTCTGCAAAACACTGATGTGCGCTCACTCTGTGTGTGTGTCAAAAACAGTGAGTGTGTGTATATGGGGTAAAAGGATTTCTTTATGTGTTCCCCTCATCACTAAGGGAGTTAGGGGAAAAATGACACGCACACCCCCCAACATCCTGTCAGGCCCTGGGGCCATTCTTCTGAATTATGGCTGCCCCCAAACCCGCTTCAATCCCTTTGTAAATACCATTCACTTTGACATGTTTACTGGGACCCGCATGGAGGACCGTCTTCCTGTACAAGCATGTGTGTTTTCCATGGTTATACACAAGCAGAAAGCTTCAATTAATAGCCATGTATCACTGAGTGGTAAGATGGGATGGCCATTAATCATGAGTCATTGTTTTATGGTGACAGCATATTTGGCAGCTAGGACAGAACAGCAGCAATGAAATGGCAATGAGTTGTGTTACATGTCTTCCTAATATTTTTAAGAGAGAGGAAGAGAAAACGGGGATGAGAAGGCCATCCCATATAAGTGGATATAGTCAAGATCATGGTCTGAAACCTAAGTGAGAAGTAGACCAACATACTTAAAACAGATTCAAGGGCTTTAGATAAACATGAAAAAAATTACATAAAGGCTTGAATCTGGCACAGGGATGCAGTCATTAATGTTGATAGTGTGCAGTGCATTTGTGCTAGCACAAAAAAACATTGTCACAAGCTGTATTTCCATTAACCTTCATGGTGTAATTACAAAAATAACACTGCAATGTTAAAAGAAACTAATGTTTTTCAATAAAAACTTTTCTCACTTCGATGAGGTGGTTTTTCGGTCAGATGGAAATTCTTATACTTCTCAAAAAAGGAATAGAAATATAGAAATATAGAAATATATATGCTGCCTCACATCTCATATGGAGTGGCATAGACATTGCAGCTGTTATTTAAACTATTATCTAACTACATATTTTTTTCTGTGATTTATTATGTGGGTAAAAAAGAAACACAATTTGTATGTCGAGTAAAATATATATTGTTTTTTCCTTCACAAAATTCTTAATACGTTTGGCAAAAGAAAGTAGACCCATGAGCCTCTTTGCTAGTTTCTCATGGTTGATTAAAGGCTATGTGGTCCTTTGGCTGCTACAGAGTGTACACTTGTGTGAACATGCATGTCTGCATTTATGCAGCAAGTTTTGTGTGTGTGGGTATGCACATAAGTGTGTAGTTTTGGCATGAACAAAGCAGTTTCATGACCTTCAGGGTCAGCCTCCCATTGAGAAGCTGTCAAGGTCCCATGCAGGGGGTTAAGTGGTGTGTCGGGCCCTTGGACTCTGTTTCTTAAAGTAGGCAATGCTGACATTTTATATATATATGGCTGCAAAGGTTACTGTGTAATACAGACATGAGACTGCAGGCAATCCAGATACATATGGAAACACATTTAAATGTATATGAAAATACGTTTATCTATGAAAGTGAAACTCTAGTTTGAGAATCATTCCGCTCCCCTCAAAGTTGGCTTTGGTCCGTGTGTAGTTTAATGTCTACGATTATTGTCCTAAGGATTGTGTATTACAGATTTCATTTAAATTCACCTCTTCAGAGAAAGAAAAATATAAAGGGCATTCTTGAGAACTATGTTTCTAACATGTAGTCTTCTATGTAAAATTGTCTCATAGCTATTTGTTTTGGCTTAGAAATTAGATTTAAAATCTAATTTATTGTCTCATGGTGAGGAAATGAAAATTTTAGGGTCTACTATTGATTCGGTATTTTGGAGGAGAACAGTTGCATTCATTGCTTAAAACAATTTCGAAATATAATCAGACTGAAATATTTGAAGCATCAGCAGGGAAAGTAAAGGAATAAAAAGATACTTTTACTTGTTAGCCATTTTTATGTATGGTGGAAAGTTTTCCTCAGAGAAGAACAAGGCACTCTTTTTTCCAGCTCACAGGATCAAACAATGCAAAGTGGGAGCAGTCAGTGCCCTCCCCGCCTTTGATCCCAACTCAGCCCTGTTTAGAAAAAAGCCCATTTTGACAAAGCAAGAACTCTTTCGGTTTAACAAGCTGAAAGATGTTCACCATGCCATTGTTTTGGACCGCAGGCAATAAGTGCTACAAGCACACTGGAGGGTGAAGTTACTGTATGGGAACAATGTGTATTAAACTAAATATTGTTGCATTGGAGAGGTGGCTATTTGCTCTTGGCATATCATGTTATTTGGCAATGAACTGTCATTTTCTGATAGTAAGCCTTTTGCCTTAATATCCTCCTTATTTTGCATTGTGGCAAGATGCACTAGGGTCCTCAAAATATTTCTGTAACCTGTCACAGTTCCAGTTGTTTAAGGGTTTACACTTACTGTTCAAACTAAGGAATTGGGAGATTGACCAGTATCGCAGTAAAAAGACGTTTAAAAAGGGCTACATTTCAACCATACTGTTCTCTGACTCTTGCATCAGCAGAGCTTTAAAGGCATTTCTCATTTTTCTCAAGTTTTGAGGAGTAAAAATAGGCCCATGTGCCAAAGGTTCTTTACATCCCAGGAAGTAGAAAGTCATTGATTTTTTAAGTTAAGTCCTTCGCTATGCTGTTATAAAGGCTCAGTTATGAATTGAAGAAGTGCTTTAGTTAAATTAATTTTAAAAGACAATTAGGTCAGTGTTGATTTTGTTAAAAATAATTTCTCCCTAATATACATACGTCTTCACCACAGTAAATTAAAAAAATATATCAAATATGCACCATTCTTCTGTGTGACATTATGCACCTATGTGCACACATTCATCTCAAACAATCTATCTCATAATGACATTCAGATTGATTTTTGTCATACCAAATTAGATCTTTATTCAAACTAATTGGCCTATATCAGTAGCCCCCTATGGAGTGAGACAGAAGGCTTTGGCTCTGAAACAAGGTCTCTGGGTCACATCTTGTTGGGCACAAGGCTACATTCCCTTTAACATTTCCAACTGTGAGTTCATGAACTTTTGAACTTGTCACACTAAGCAGGAAATTGGAGCAATAAGAATGAAATTTAAGCCCTAAGATGAGATTTGTTAAGACTAGAAAATGACTTGTGCTATTTATCCGTAGACTATAGCTGGTGTTGGCAAACAGAAATTATTTGCACCAAGAAAAAAACCCTTGCACATAAATACACAAAGGGGGTTATATGGAAGCATGTGGTGACACGCAGTGGACAGGTTTACCGACATGTGTGGTCTAAAGTTAGCACAGTTGCAGAATGCCTCCAGTGCTTGCAGCCATCCATCTCTGAAAATATGGTCCTTCTCCAGCTGTCTCCTTCATCTCATCCTCTGACCCGAGCTGGATTTCTGGGCCCTTAGCTTCAGCGCAGCATACCACAGGTTTAACACATGCCTCGGCTGGATACAGCAAGAGCTCATTAGGAAAAAAAATTATTATAAATTCTGATAAAGGAGGGTCTAATTATAAGTTAATGATAACGAGGACAACATATTGTTTCCGACATGGCTCATGATCAATTGAGTGCCTTACAAGATTAGATATCCATTTAACTCTTTCAAATTTTGTCATTTTTATAGTTTAAAAATATAAAGTTTTTATTGTGATGTTTGGAAAGAAATGCACACATGAAATGTTATTCGTAATTATTACAAAATAAATGAAAAATACACGTTTTCCACTGGCCAAAAAACCCGAGAACAATTGGCTATTAGTGGCAGTGGGAACAGCTCACTGACCCCGATCGACCCGTGTCGAATGACTCGACAAGCGAACAGGGTGGAAATCGCTTTCAACTGGCCTGTCTCCGATCGGCATACAGTGGGAACATCAGATGCGAGTCGACCCGCCAATTTATGTAATAACATAGAGAGCAGCATACGAACGTCAACACACTGTGGCAGTTGCGTCTGATCTAACAAGCCAAAACAACTCGGCTTACATTCGATAAACTTGGCACGACACTAGAAAAAATAAGATATCAATAAAGCACATCTACTACAGCCTGGCTCCCTTCAATGTTGCTCTTCATTGTTTACTTCCCTTATTTCAGTCCCCCTGGTGGCATCGTCAAAGCTAACCCAGTGCGATGGCATCACTAGACACACAGCAGTAGAGGCACAGAGGCCATGCAGCTTGCCAGCGTGAGGTCAGAACCAGTCTTTTTTGCTAATGGGAAGGAAGCCAAATGCCAATTGCTATTGGAGTGACCTGTGTTTGAAAAATATGGTTAACCTGCTAATATCAGTGAGAAAGACGCTGTAGGCACAAACAGAAAACAACAAGGGCATGACTGATCTATTAGGCTGAGATGCAGCCAAGAGGCACATGGCAACTTTGGAAAAACTGCAAAGACCCACAGCTGAGATTTGTTTACCTGTCAACAATTAGTCAAACCAAAAATCCACCTTATATGTACAATCAGAGGAACAAAGTAAATTGTATACTAATCAAACAAATGAATTAAGTAGTAAAATAAGGTTCATGTCTTGATCATGTCAACATTTTGTAAAGAAAATCAAGGGTGTGAATACTTTTAAAAGACAAGTAAGGTTTACAATTGTTTACCTGAAGATAATATAACATATAGTAGCAATGTATTTTATTTAAATACTCTTTGGGTTCATTGCGGTATTAAAGATAAGATGATCCCTCCATCAACTTTTTTACTCACACCGTCTGTCGTCCATTTTGTGACTGACTCATTCCACCTGCTGCTTTCTCTCCACACTCTGCCAGTGGTGTGTCAAAAGCTTAAACCGCTTGGTATTGATATCCCCATCATCGCACAGCATGGGCCCCCTCATCACAGTCGCACAGATGCCTGGGTGAGATGTCCTGGTTCAGGATCTAGTTAAGTCTGCGCGCACTCTTTGTGAGAAGAGGTGGCCTGTATAGGTTCAGCAGTGTGGACTCTAAGGGGTTGAGCAACTTTCCCACAGGTGCAGGGGATCAATGCAAACACAAATCATCCTATCCCAGTTTAATCCTTTCTCACATAGTCACCCGGATCCCTTTGAAATTCCTACATTACACTGTTGTTACCAGATCTTTATCCTGTATCCTAGATAGCCCATATGATAAATGCTAGAGAAAAATAATGTATTTGGAAAGAGAACACAGGCTACCTCTAGATAAGGGTGAATAGAAATAGATTATGGGATCCATGAAAAACTTTTTATTTCTTTAAGGAACAGAAGAATCCAATAAGGGTGGAAGCGCAAATATTATGCTTTCGAAGACGACAGAATTTCATAAAGGCAACAGAGAGAAAACAACAGTGAAAATAATATGTTGAGAATCATATCTAATTGACCATCTATGCGTTTTAGAGTCAGCATGTATGAGCAACACGGAGAGGAGTGGGTTTAATATCTGTTTCTCGCTTCATGCTGTCTGACTGAAAAAGCCTTGTGAGAAAAAGAGAGCAAAAGAGACAGAGCAAAGATGTGTCTGTTAAACTACAGAGTGAAGTCACACATCTCCTTTAAATAAATGTGACAGACAAAATGGATCAAAGTAACACCAGAAACAATCAGTGTTTTACAAAACAATGAGGCAAAAGCCAACGTTGGAGCTTGAAATGCTGACTGATGTGACAAGTTGGCTGTTTCAAACACCAACACACACAAATGCAGCACCTCTTCAAGAAGAGAATTCAACAGCATTGTATTTCGACAATAAACACACAGA
>JAUZNJ010013704.1:884-17670 GCA_034780135.1 Jordanella pulchra
CCCCCCGCCCCGCCCCCCCCCGCCCCCGCAGTCATCACTGTATCAGTTTTCATCTGGATTGAAAACTTCTGGCTCTTAGCCTATGTCTAAGTTCAAGTGGATTGAGAAGTGTTGCAATACTGTAGCGATCTCATATTTCAAGATGTATATACACAGGGACTACTCAAAGCTGTAAATAATCCATCTTGCAATCAAGAGAACAAACATTTGTGAAACAAAGCACTTATGTAGTCATTTCCAGTCCAAGCCATGTGAGCATTTAGATATGCTGCCCAGTCACAGTCTTGAAGCAAACAACTTAAAATGTCTAAACTGCTTTTTTATTTAGCAACACTACCCACTTGAGCAGCTGGTAATATCAAGCCATCTACCAGCCCCTAAAACCCATTAAGTCCATCTTTAGTGTCCTCACAAAAAAACAGAACACTGCATCCTCAAACTTAGTGTTCGGTTGAATTAAAAAGATATTCAATATATTTATATTCAGGAGTTGATTTCTATAATTATTAAAACAGATGTAGAATGAACAAATGTTGCTGTGTAATGTCTCATTCTGTCCATTTGCATTTTACGTAATGATCAGAAAACAGAGGACCCAGAATTCAACCAGACAACAGGAAAAGTTTTGACAGTTTATTGAAATGTGAAAGCACTGTAGGGCGGAAGGAATTCACCAGAGTCAGCAATCAGAACTTCTGGAAGGAGAATGGACAGTTAAGTGACCAGGCAGAAAGAAAGGACTATGTTTCCAGTGCTAAATTCTGGTTCACTAACCTCCTCAGAGTTTGAGACAACTTAGAAAGTTTCTGAACAAGACGTTTGACCTGTGACTTTGTTGTTCCAGGGGAATGCATGGGGTCAGATCCATGAGAGAAGAGACAGGCAGAGTAATTGAAAGGGACAAACCAGTGTACGGGGGCCAAAAGCAGGTCCAAAGTCAAAGCCAGGTGATCCGAGATCAAGAGACAATCCAAGAGAGGATCCGAGAGCGGGTTCAGGGCACAGAAAACAGATCAGAGATCCAAAAACACATACTGACAGGTCTGATATGGTTCAGGCAGGCTCAGGGAGTCAGGAGGCAGAATCAGGTAAGAACAAGCAGGAAAGCAGGTAAAAACAATGCTGGATAAAACTCACCGTGACTGTGATAATCCTGCACTAGTGACTGATCTTAGAGGTGGTATATAGTAAAGTGAGCAGGTGTATCGGATGGAGGCTGTTTGGAAACAAGGCAGAGCTGGCAGGTGTGTTAAATCCTGAATCAGACACACAGTAGTGCCAATAATGACATTTTAGCTCTCACATTTAATAGGAGTTTACCACAAATCAGGTGTGATCAAGAGGCAACCAGACTTTTGATTGTTTTTTTAGAAAGCATTTCACAGCTATCCAGGGTTATATATGCTCAGGAGCTGAAAATACAATCCTCCCCCTCTTTTCAGTGCTGGTTTTCCTTTTTCGATAAGCATATCTTGCTTTACCCCTCTTTAAAACCATCTGTCTTCTCTTTCATCATCTCAGTTACCAATGGTCTTTCCTGTACATTTAAGGTGCAAGTGTCCTGCAGTATTTTTCCACAAGCTGCAGGGTCTGAGCAAGCCTAGCTGCAGAGGACCAAATACTCCATGTTGCTCAGCTTCAGGTTGAAAGTTCAGTTTTAGTAATAAACCAGGGAAGTTTTTTAGGTTTAAAATCTACTGGTATGTTGTACTTTAACTGGAGTTGTGATAACTTCAGTATGTTATTCACAGCACATATTTGGGGAGTGCTAAATTCTCACACTAACTCCATGTTGTTTTGGTGTGGGGTGGCTAGCTTTGTCACAGCCTATAGAGCCACCGTTGAGTCTTGGTGTTTAAAGTAAAAGCTCTGCAATCAGTGGGAAGTTTCTCTTAAAAAGCAACAGTGTGATGCCTCACAAACCTTCCTGCTTCCAAACGTCTCATGGCCTCATTCATCTGGTACAAAGGATCTCTGTTCACTTTGGCCTCCCTCAGTATCCCTTTGTAAACTTAGTCAGCAACCTCTTAGCACCGGAATGTCTGTTCTTAGGCTAAGGAGGTAAAACACTTACTTAGGGAGGATGTTGCATACATGAATTTTCTCAGATTTTAAAAACAGTCATGTTTGTAAATGTCTGAAGACTTGACCCATCTGCTTGTTAGATTCAGCCCTGGTAGCTTGTATACTGTAATTTATCATTTGAATCCCCTTGCCATCAATTTTCAAAAACCTGAGATGGAAAAAAGTGCAACTACCTGAGAGAATGACAGGTGATATTAAAAGACTGAGAGCCTGTGAGCTTCAGACAGTCTCCTCACCAGTAGAGACTATTTGAGTGGAATGAATGTCGCTCTTTGTAATGGGCACACTGTGGCATACAGTGTATGTGTGTGTGAAAAAGAAAGACAGACCAAGACAGCCCAAGCTAGGGGCCTACAGATGTCTGGAGCTGCGCCGCTCACCCCCGGCCTCCACAGGCAGCGAGCAGCTGTTGTCGGGGAGAGACAGGCCGCCCCGGAGAGACTGGGAGGGGGCCAATGGGCAAAAAACAAGAAAGAGCCTCTTTCACAGCCTGGTATGTCCTTCTGGATACCCACACAATGTGTCCTTTGAGGGCTAGAAGAATAACATTTAGATTTAAAGTTCTCTCATCCTGAGAAGTTTAGGTTGTTCAGATCTCCAAACTGTGGTTAGGTCAAACCTGAGGTTGGGACTGAGGGTCAGGTTAGTGTTGGATCTCTTGCAGATAAAGCTAACCAAAACTTGAGGACATGTTAATGAACTTGTAAAAAAGATACCTTAAGTCAAAAGTAAACAGAAGTATACAGAGTTCGTTGTTAATTGAAATGCTGACAAATGCATTTGAGTGTAAGTCAGCCACGTAGTTCAACTTACCCAAAACTCCAAGCAGGTGTTTATAAAATGAGCGCTTGTAGCACCTGCCCAGTCAGAGTTAATTTAGCCACTTCTGTGAGTTTGAAATGAAAGAAAAGGAACAAAACATTATCAATTGTACTTATCATTGTGCATCAGCAGTTTTGGGATTTAACACAAATACTGTAGCTCATAAAAATCAAATTCATCCAATTCAATTCAAAAACACTTTATTTATCCAAAGGGAAATTAAATGTTTTAGTAACTCATATATTTTTGTGTTGTTGTAGGTGTTAATAGCTGTAGGCAGGAAGGATTTTTTATACCGGTCTGTCTGGCACCAGATCTGGAGAAGCCTCTTGCTGAAGATACTCTGTTGTTGTAAAAAATCTTCTGAAGAGGATGCTTGTTGTTGTCCATAATCTTCACTTTCTGAATAATTCTCCTTTGTGAGATGATCTCCAGAGATTCCAGAGGGGTTCTAACAACAAATCTGGCCTTCTTTATTAGCTTGTTGAGCTTTTTTAAGTCAAATCTGATGCTGTTAACCCAGCAGATGATGGAGGAAGAGCTACCATCCTGCAACTTTTAGTCACATCTCTTCTCTAACAAACCTGAATCTAAATGCTCACTCCCCACATTTAGTTCATTTAGGGTGCATCAAAAAGTTGCAGGATAGTTGCTCTTGAGGACTGGACTTGAGCACCCCTGCTCAAGACTCAAGATAGACACTAGGTGAATGAAAAGTCTGTTTCCAATTTGTGGCCAAGCCTGACATAAGTGAGAAGAGAATTGATAAGAATAAGAAGGTAGGTCCACTGATACTATTAGCTCTCTGAAAGACAAAACTAAAGTATTAGACAAAAAAGTCTTGAAATAGGGATGTGAATTGGAAAAAAAGTTGCCAGACACAAATCTGTAAAACACATGCGGTCACTTCTTAAAAAGATTTTCTTTTATTTTTTACTCAGACAATCAACAGCAACCTCCTCCAGGGCTATAATCTCCTCCACTGAAAGAAAAGAAAACAAGGAGCTTCATTTGAGTGTAGCTTTGAGCTGTTTAGCAAACCATCCAATTATGATCATCTGCTTAGTCCAGATAAAACTAGTCACTTTAATTTGCATTCTAACGAACAAAAGTGGACACTGTCCTCCCAGATAGATCCATCCATCCATCTATTTGTGGAAACATAATGTGGAGTTGGATTCACACCAAGTTTGATCCAGCTCCTTGTTAAAACAGACATTTCTTCATCAGCAGCAATGTTGTTCCTGTCAAGTTGCAAAGACACAGGCATTTTGGCCTACTGGCCATGCTTGTGTTTGCTGAATTGTCTGCTATAGAGTAAGACCCCTAACAGACCATGTCTTAACAGACCATGTTACTGTTCTTAAATTCTACAAATGTACTTTTTTGTTGCTTATGACATTGTATTTTCTTTCTTTTCCAAAAATCTGTAATTGACCATCATTGCACCACACTCTGCATCATTTTTATTTCCAGTTAAGAATAACCCTGACTCAATTCTTCAGTGTTCAACTCTGTCTCTTATTTTGAGAGGGTCATAAATGGATTGAACGGGGGATAATAAAATGAAACTGCTGTGGCATAGTTTGCAGTGTTCACAGAACAGAGAAATGCACTCATAATCCAGTGTCGATATGCTCTGAGAAACATCTTGGTTAGCAGAATCTGATTCTGAGAGTACTTGCAGATGGTACCGACAAATCTTCCTTATGTCATGCACTGGATGCATTGGATACTTGAAGATTTTGACACAGAATTCAGGACTGTAAGTGGGGCTTCCGCTAGAACAAATATTACATGTCTTATACAAAAGAATGTTGTGAATGGAAAGAATTGTATGAAGTTAAAACATAAAGTAATCCACTATGGAGGATTCTTTGTTGCATGTTCGCTGTTAAAATACAATATGAAAAAGGTGACTCACAATGGAACTGTTTTCATAAACTTTATGTTGCTACTTAGCTTGTCTTTTCTATTGAAAACACTAAACACTGACACTCCTTCAAACAATCTTGTGTGTCTCTCCTGTCTTCTTATTTCTGGCTAGTTTTAGTGGATGTGGTCATTTAACCAGACTTAAAACAGTTTAATGTTTACTTTTAAGACAGAGTGCGTTTCTCTTCACTATCATCACTTGCTCCCTCAGAACAAAACATACCTGTAACTGACAAGAGAAATTAACTTGGCTTTGTAAAATAACTTTCTAGAATAAATATATGGATTTTGCATTGTAAAAATATGTTCAAAAGTACCTCAAGGTGAAATTGAGTATAACTGAAATGCATTAACTAGTGACAAAGTCCCTGAAAATCTTTTTGGCATTCAGTTTTGAAATGAAAAGTGTGATTATTTCCAAAATGAGAGCAAATGTTAAGTTGAAGTTAGTGGTCTCATAGAAAATAAAAGTGAGTTTCCTCTAAAGGCATCTGAACTTTTGTGTAAGTGAAATCCATTTATTTGTTTGGACCTAAATCAAATGGAAGTATGAATCCAGACAAGGGGAGGTAAAGGATGGTCGAGGGGAAAAAGACCCCTATGGGTGTTACCAAACAGTCCAAGAATGTAGTGGTGAAAAGGAATTGGACTCTCTGAACAATGTGATCCATGTTACTGAGTTTATATGATGACTGTGATGAAGAATTCTTTCTTACTGACTTTAATAACCAGATGCAGCATCAAGTCAAACACAAGCAACTGCTTGTTACACTAAATAAAGATTAGATCCTGAAACGCCATGTACAGTTCTTCACCCTGTCTTCAACTATATAACTTTTATACAACATAAGCAGCTTTTCATAATTTATAATTTAATATTGAACATCTATTTGATCTCTACAACAATTTATTTTGTTTTCAATTTACATTTTTTTTATTTTAAATGTATAAAAATATACTAATTAAGAAAAGTAATCTTTAGCATAATAGTAACATTCTATGACACAGAAGTGTTTGCATTTATAACATACTTAGGACTAATTACTAAAGACCATCCAACCCCTCATGTCTGCTTGATTTCTCTGCTTGACATGAAGGGAGGGAAGGAATATTGCAATTAAATGATTTCATTTAGTTGAATCTAAAGTTTGTAGGTTAATTCTGTCTTGATTCTAGCTCACATTACTTGAATGCAAACCTCTGGTTGCTAGTTTTTTAGGTCTCTAAGCAACAAGTTCTTAGACACTGATTGGATGTCTGATATTTTTATTATTCCCATATATTACATGGCTAAAGTGTGTCAGTGTTTAGTCGGTTCTTCCATTTACTACATTTGTATATCTTTGTGTTTATTAATTTTATGTTTTTTATATAAAGTCTTTTATATAAATTAAATTATTGTCTTTGACCAGTGTCATTCATGTGCACGTGTGTTGGGTACTAAAGTCCGTAAGGCTGAAGGCTCTGTGGATTCTCTCTGTCTTGGCTCTCGGTCTCTGTGTTAGCTCTGGGTGGAGGAGGACGCTTTTTCTCCGTCTCTCAGAACTGGTCGTCATCCTTGCACAGCAGGCTGGACTTAGTTAGTGCTGGTTAGCGCTGTTGCCTCGCAGCAAGAAGGTTCTGGGTTTGATCCCGGCCTGGGGTCTTTCTACATGGAGTTTGCATGTTCTCCTTGTGCATGCGTGGGTTCTCTCCAGGTACTCTAGCCCACAGTCCAAAAACATGACTGTTAGGTTAATTGGCGTCTCTCAATTGTCCCTAGGTGTGGGTGTGTGTACATGTTTGTGTGTCCTTGTGTGTCTATGTGTTGCCCTGCGACAGACTGATCCCCTGTCCTGGGTGTACCCCGCCTTACACCCATAGTCTGATGGAGATAGGCACCGGCCCAACTGCGACCCTGACGGATGAAGTGGGAGAAGATGGATGGGTTTCTCTATGGTGAAACTTCAGCAAAAACGTTCAGGTTTGCAGGAATTTAACAGCCAGTCTGACCCAAACAATCTGTTTTTATCTGAAATTCAGCTCCTCGAGAGGGCCTTGAGAAGGCCCCTATCACTGAAACTCTCCCAGGATAAAATGTAAATATAAGGCTCTACACAGACCTTCAGGGCTCTGGGGCTGACATCATCAGGACCTGATGACTTATTATAATTCAGTCTCTCCAGTTGCTTTGCCACTTGTTTTCTAGAGACAGACAGGTAAAAGGCAGAGGTAACAACACCATCTTCTAATTTGGCTCACACCAAACTCATAGACACAGAAGAGCCAATGGCAGAGGAGGGCAGGAGGTCCATGAGACATAGAGAGAAAGATGCTGAGCTTGTTACTGAACTGAAAATGTTGAAGAATGTATTCAGTTCACTGGCCCTATCAAAGCTTCCATATGTCTGATAATCCTTATGCTTGAAGCCTGTGATCTTCTTCATCTCTGACAACACATATCTGATATCGTCTTGCAAGAGTTTGTTTTCCAGCCTCATTTTGTAGGCCTCCTTGCTTTCTGACTTTAAGTTGCTTCTGTATACTCCTCAATAATTATCTCTCTACCTTCTTAAAAGCTTGTTTTTTCTTGTTGAGCAGTTGCTTCAGACCACTTGTGACCCACGATTTATTATCTGGAAAACATTTCACTGTTCTGGTAGGGATGGTGTTATCTACGTACATAAAGGTTTATGTGTCAGTCACACAGTCAGTCATTGCATTGATGTCCTTTCCATTTGGCTGACACAGTGCATCCCAATCTGTAGCCTCAAAACAACCTTGCAGGGAATCTTCAGAATCTTTTGACCATTTTCTGTCTTTTTAATGCAAGTTATCTCTTATAAGGTGGCCTATACTCTAAGCAGAGAAAAACAAGATTGTGATCGGATTTCCCAAGAGGAGCTCTTACTTAAGTGATGAGGGAGTCCTTCACATTTGCATAAAACAAGTCCAAAGTCTTGTTTTCTCTGGTATAGCAGCTGAAAAACTGTTGGAATGTTGGTAGTGTAGCAGAGAGTGAGTCATTAATGGAATCACAAGTTATTGCCACAAATGCATTTGGGTGTTGTTTCTGTAGCTTAGCAACAAGGGAACTGATTATATCACATGCAGTGTCAGAAAAGGCAGAAGGTTGAATGGAAACAGTTATAAACAGAAAACTGGTAAACTCTCTGGTCAGGTATTATGACCGAAAGCCAATTGCCTACAGCTCAATATCTGGGCTGCATTGATGAATCTTCACAGTAACATGCCCTGGATGACACTATCTATTGTTCACAAGCATTGCTAACCCATCTCCTTTGATATTTCCAGTCTTCTTTAAATCTCTGTCTGCTCATATGGTCAGAAAGCCTGTCAGATAGATGCAGGAGTCCGAGATGTGATCCTGCAGTCATGTTTCAGTAAAACACATAATGCTGCATTGCCAAAATTGCCTGTTTCCTAAAGATCTCCCATTGCCCATGATGATGGATGGAAGAGATGGTTTAAATTTATTTTTCCTCTCTCTTCTCCTTGCTCCTGCTCTGCATCCCCGGCACCTGCCTTTCAACTCAGCTGGTATTTGAAGAAGAAGCCAATGTATTATTTCGGCTTTAGATATTTTAATGAGCTGCTTCCAGGTGTAAAAAATCAACTTGTTATGGTTACTGGGGTTACGCAACGTAACAATTTTACAAAAAAGGAAAAAAATATATATATAATCCCGCCTGTTTCACAACACTCACAAATAAATGGCAAAAAAACATCAGAAAGCTAGACTCTGTTCCAAAAGCGGGGTAATGAAATTCTCTTTAAAAAGTATATCAGAATCAAGCTAGAAGAGAAACTCCAACATGCAGCCAAGCAGCGCAATGCTAATCTCCTAATGTGTATTTTTGTACCCTCTTCTTATCCAAGGTATATGTTTACATTATTCAGCTTCTTATTTAAAGTTTACTGTTCTTGACTTCTAAATAAAATGTATATAAAAGAAAAATCTCCATTGCCTGTGCTGAAAAAATATGTTTTTGGGTCTAATTATCAAAAAATTCATAATTTACTATATCATCTGTGACTACCAAACAATTTCTTTGTGCGGTTTCAACATCATTGTTTAGTGGTAAGATTCCAAAAACATGGCCAGACCCCTTCTTTTTCAATCTCTCTGTTACAGTGAAATAATGCCAATACCCACTGTCATAATTTCCCAAGGTTTGCACACTTGGAGCCTTGCCACTCAAGTTCTGCACTTTGCCAAGTACACACTTCATAGAGTGCAGTGTGAGTATGGGGACTGGGCCTTTGCCGGCATCCTGAGGAGGTAATCAGTCATAGATTGAGGTCTGTTGGATCTTAGACACATCTTAAACGTGTAGATCACCACACCTCAAGGACTGGTAATAAAGAACCCAGGTATAGGCATCTCGAATTTGAAATGTCTTCATCTATATTGTGTTGTTTTGATTATGTCTTGCTGTACTCTGAATTTAATTAGAAATAATTGTAGAATGTAGCACATATGCAAGATTGGTTAATTCAATATCCTAAGTACAAACAGTCCCTCCAATGCATACTTAGCGAGCTCCAAACATTTTATTTTAGCTATGTTACAGTTTATTTGAATTGTTCCACTTTCATCTGTTATGAGTAAGTACAAGTTTTAAATTTGACATTTTGAACTTTATTGCACCTCAAGTTGCACTACTTTCTGACATAATTATCCCTTTTACTGTCTTACCTTTCTCAACTGTGGTTTATTCTGCATTCCACAGGGCCCCAGTCCTCCCAGTTATTCTAGCCACATTCCCACAACGCCCTACATTACATACACCTTACATGTGTGAGAAAATATTCCCAACCCACCAAATGTTCTTACATGTTTTCCCTTGTTTTTGTTAGGAGAGATCTAAAACTCCCAGCTGCTGGCCTGCTAAAACACATAAAGGCGCAAAACCTGCTCTATAAAAAGAGCAATGCCATAATGCATCCCATCTGGACTGAGAATAAAGTGATGCTATTCATTTTTTTCTTTTTTTTTTTCTTAGTTTCCTACTGGATCAATTACAACTAAGTCTGGTGGAACAGCTGCAAGGGTGGAGGTATAGACGTTTTCAGGGTAAGATATATGACTCTGCTGTTAGCTTTACAAAAGCACTTTGTCCAAAGTTGCTGTTACATTTGAATATGTAACTTTAAGGACCTGAATAAAAATAGGTTTAGGGTTTTTTTGTGTTGGCTATTATGTAAACTTATCAAAACATAGTGTAATATTGCACTAGTACAGTAAGCCACAGAGTAGCCTGAACATACAATAGGAAAAAAAAAGATAAAATGATAAGTATGGATTAAAGCAAATGATTTTAGAAACTACTGGACAGTCAAAGATTAAGCTAATAAACAGAAAATATGATATTGCCTTTATCTTTCATATTTTCCGTGAGCACTGTAAAAAATTTTAGTACAAAGGTTAAGAAAACTACTATTCTGACAAATGTATTAATATGCCTTTTTCATTATTTAGAATGTTAAAACTACAAAATGTAGTATAATTGATCTTTTTTATGATAGGTCTACTCAACATAGTGTGTAATTGAAAGAACCAGGGCAAGCCACATTAATCACAGAAGGGGGCAGGAGACCTATAAGAACTCTGCTGGCAACATTGGTCCATAACCTTTGTAGAAGACCATAATGAAAGAGTGCTAAGATATGCCACAAGGCGGTAAGGGAATGTAGCAAATAAATGGAATAAAAAAAAGTAACTTTGACCAACATATAAAAATATATGTCGGATGAAGAGCTTAAATAAAGACATCCCTGCCTTGAAACATGATGGAGGCAGTTTCAGGCAGTGTATCATTTTGCTCATACTTTCTAGACACTGTAGAATTTGATCCTATAGCAGTGGGCCTACAATCCAACATAGTTCAGCCAGAATGGTGTATATCTAAATCTATCTGATGAGAGATGTAACTCTGCATATAATGTGGTTTGAGCCTGACAAACTGACAAAAATTAGTGTCTAGATGTACAAAGCATGTAGACAAACTTCAATTTGTTAAATTACACTAAAGTGTGTGGTTTTAACACAAACACTTTTTTTTTAATTGAAGGGGCTTTAATACTTCTACGAGCAACTATAAATAACACCAAACGTATCTATATTTTCCCATATTTAACTTTTTCAAATTTTCTATGTTTAACTACAGCTGTATTACCATAAGAATTTTATCTTCCTTTACTTAAAAAACAAGGGATCACCATTTTCATTTTCATCTCTCTTACAGGTATGAGTTATGCCCTTCACAATATCCATTCTGTCAGAGCTGTCACCCTTCACATTCCTAAACCCTTGTAATCCCAGCTCTACTACATCATACGGTTACCACAGGTGACGAATATCTCCAGGAGACACAGTACACTCTTTGTTCTACATGTTGCTTGGTTTCCTTTTTTTTTCTTCAAATGTGTAACCAAGAATGGACACAGTTGGTGACCTACATGGAACCGGGTTCACCAGGAATTTATGAGAAAAACAGGTGTGTAACTTTAACACTGACACCCAGTCCCCTGAAGGCATATCATTTCATATTTCCTTTCCTGCTAGTAAATGAAAATGCTGTCTAAACCTTACTAGTGAGTATTTCCAAAAAGTTAAGTTATATGTAGGGAATGTAGGAGATATACAACTGCAACACAAACCTGTTTCAAAACTGATATTGTTGTAAAACAAACATGAATTCTGCTAAGAGAATGATGCACAGCCAAACAGAGTCCAGAAGGGGGCATAATCACACAACACAGAGACTAATAGTTGTTGCATACACCGCACAAAAGCAATTTTAAAAAAGCAATCACTTTTTTCATTTTTCCTAGGTAGACCTCCAATTAACTCTTTATCATATGTACACTCATAAATCACCCTGGAATTAATTGTTTACTACTTCTTGCAAACAGCTTTAAAAGGCATTTGCTTTCATAAAGATAAAAAAGAAACCACTTACTACAAAACTACTATACTACTAAAAACACACCTTCAATATTTTTATGTTTAGAATACGAGCTACAATGGATTTATTTCACATTTTATGTAATAGGTCAGCATAAAGAAGAACATAATGGCGTTTAATTGGCTAGTAAATGCAACAGACCTGAACCCAAAAGAAAATGTTTAAGGTGTTGTCAAAAGGATGATGAGAGACACAACATCCAACAACTTAGATGAGCTGAATGCTGCTATATTTATTTTTTGTCAAATTAAACTGAGCTTTCCTAATGCCTCAGCAGATATTGATCTTCCCCATAAACTACTGTTTAATATGTAATGCATTTTAATGATATAAGCACTCCATTTTCTGAAATGAGTAACAATACTTAACTTTTTCATTATATAATATTTTCATTTAGATGTACCTCTATACAAAAATGTAAAAAAAAACATATTTCTAGACTTAAATGTGGTGATTGCAGTATAGCGCTGGGGTGATATTTTTCTTTTACAGTAACAGAAAGACTCATCAAAGGCTTTGGAAAGGTGGGAGATACTTAATACAGGGTAATGCGGGAAAACAAAACTATTAGGAGCTGCCATAGATGTCAGCCTGGGGTGAAAGATAATGACTCAAAACATACAAGCAGATCTACAGAGCAATAGTTTAGTTTGAATCAATTTTATTTGTTCAAATCATCTTAATTATTTGTTATACAATCAGTTTATTTGGACTTACAATATTTTGCAAAACTGTTAAAAAAATAATTTTCATTTAAAAAATATTAACTATATTCCTTCACTTTACAATTAGGTGCTATCGTAAGTTGGTGTGTTACATCAAATTCTAATAAAGCCATTGCCATTTTTGTTGTAAAGTCAGGTAAAGGAAAAATGCCAATGTTAATGTTCTGAAGGAAAATATAAATACCGGTACTTTTACAATCTGTTACAAGGTTTACATGTAGAGCTCACAGACTTGACTTGTTTGTTCATTCCTCTAATCTCACCATCTTCTGCAGTGACAGTTTCCACCTCTGCACTGACTCCACAGGCGGCTGGTAACGCAGCACCACCATCGACAGCAGCCATCTGTGAATTTTTGAAGCAGATTTGCCTGCTGAGCCTATAATCATCTAATTGTTTAGCAGGCTGGTCACTGCATATTAATCAAGTCCTTCATAAACATAAGAACAAGAGTTCTGCCTTAAATAGATTTTGAATGGGTATCTAAAAAAAGTTAACATAAAGACCTTTTTGGGATTTGCTTGAAAAATAAAATTGTCATAACTGACAATTCATTTATGTTTGAATGATTTTGCGTGGGGTTTACCAGATCAGTAGGAGATCACAGACATTCATCATACCCTGAAAAGACATTTCCCTCTTCTGTGGTATAGTGTAAAAAAATAGGGATGAGGACCAATTTAGTCTCGCAAAACTCTCTTTGTGAGATATGTGCCCCCCAATGGAACAAATCTTCTTAATATATCTGCTATGCTTCTTCCTCAAGCCATCTGCCAAAAGAAAAAACTGTAACTGAAAAGTGTTTATTTCTGATTTATTTTTTTTCCCTCGAATCAATACTGCCCCATCTAGGCATGACAGCAGGATATTGCCATGCTTATCATAACTTATAGTGGTATTATCTTGGTTATTTGTTGTAGTTCTGTCTCACTCAGGGTGTTTATTTGCTGTTTTATCAATAGGCACATCTAAAGCTCTGGATGTGGTGTGGGTGAATGCAGATAGTGGTATTTTGATGGAAGTGTTGTTGTGTGGGCGCTAATCACACATCTCAGCATGTGCAGCCAAGCCACATCGATGGCCATCATTACAGACACCACCAAAGATCACTCAGCGACATAAGTGTGAAATATCTGAGAAGGAAAACTGAAGAAGAAATTTCGGTTGTGCTGAAGTTTGCAGCAGAGTGACCTGAACAACTGTGATCACAGCACAATACAAACCGTATAAGTTTAAGATCTGCATCGATTTCCAAAACTGAATTGACATCAAAGGGAATTTGGTTCAGATGGTCCAACTAAGGCAGGCCTGAACCCTTTCAGTCTTCACAGTCCTTTGAGGATTGATCCAATTAACTATCCGTCAGCCAAAACTTCCATCTGCCTTTCTCTCCTTCCAAATAATTTTTCTGCTTTCTAATTCATTTCACTGATTTTCACAATGAAGCCTTGAACATCAAATGATCTCTGGTGATTCTCTGCCTAACTATAATAACACAACAAAACTACCTTAATCTTGACTTTGAATACTTTGCTGATAAAACTTTATTGCAATAAATCTATTGAAACAAAACAAACTGGAGACTGAAGTGACTCGTAGGCAAAGATTTTCTCTAAAACTGTGAGATTCTGCTTTGACCCTACACCTTGTATTTTCAAGCATTTACAATAAAAGTAGTCTTAACAAGAAAGCTATTTTGCTTGTGCATATCTGATTTTTTTGTACAGTATAGCCTGTATAACAAAGACACAGACCTGGAGTTTGTTTCAAGGCTACATTTTATTTACAAAACTAAAACAAATGGGAAAGCAAGTCTTACTTTGTAAAAAGTTGATCATTTTATTATTTCATTAGCTGAAATTAGGTACAAAAATGCATAAGTAAATACAGAAAATTATGACAATAAATAATAATAACAAGAACAATAAGGAAAAAGTAACCATCAGAATAATTCATATCAATTGTTAGCCATCTTCTATTATAACTAATAAGAGAGTTTAAAATAAAACAGAAAAAAACAACAACTAAGTATGCATTGAATAAGGGCAGTTATATGAGGATATTATGAACAATTAATGATTTTAACAATTAGAAGCAGAAAACTGTGCCACAGTCCGGTGGTTTTAATTTCAAACTGTTGGTTCTGGTTCCTTAATGGCAGTTTTTCAAAACATTCACATAGAGAGTGTAATGAATGCATGAAACTTTTCATTTTTGTCTCTTTAGAGGCTCTAACCAGACTCTGCATAGAAGGCATGGATACTCCAGTAATCCTCTCAACTGTCCTTACTATCCTGGACTACATGGGCCCTCTTGACTGGCTGCAGTATTGGGTTTTATACAATGCTGTCAGGGTGCTTGATGTCTTTTTCAATTTCTACAAAAGGTGAAGTGTCCACTTGTCCTTTTTCATGATCCGAGGGATGTTCTTGACTAGAGGTCAGAGATTTACACTGTGGAGGAATTTAATATTATCCAGCACAACTACTGATGATCAAATGTGTCATAGTGGGAACAATGTTAGGACGTTCAAATTCGTCTTGAATAAAAATTCCTCTTTCAACTGAATGAGTCCTACTACAGCACGATCATAAGGACATTCTTAATAAGGGTACCTAAAGTTTGGAATTGCAGTCATCCATTCACAGCTTTAAAAACAATGGACTGAATACTCCTGCTGAAGGATTCCTGTGGACAGCGTGTTGGAATTAGAGACATTTTTTTTATCAAATTTTTAAATGCTTCAACCCAGATAAATTAAAAACAATGTCTTATATCCTTTTAACCAATATATGACGAAAGGTTAAACATGTATTGAGGATATATATTTTGATGTGAAAGATAATGATGTGCAGTATGCTGAAGGAAAAGGGAACAGCATGACACATGCTGGGCTGGATAATGCTAACAGAAATATACCTGAGGGAAAATGTAACACAGCACATGGGCAAAAAAGGGCATTTCTGCATAATACAAAAATAATCTACATACAAATAAGAGAAAGAGAGATAAAAATAATCTACATACAAATAAGAGGAGGAGAGATAGGAAAATCAAAAATCTGAGCAAGATACCCTTTTTAGTCCCTTTTTGTCCTTGTGTTACTCTATATACACTTGTAAACTAACAATAGGTGGTGAATTAAGATCATGGTTTTGCAGGAAAAAAAACTTGATTATTTCAACTATAAACTTTCTACACTAAATGTCCTTATGTGACATAGTGGAATATACAGTATAACTCAACAACATTCGTTTTTTTTATTAGTCTTATCCTTATGTTTTGTTTTAATGATAATAAACATCATTTTACTCAATAGATTTGAAATTGGCATCCTGGCTTTGACATCTACTTTAAAGTCTTTTCTGTGTTTAAAACAGCTTGCCAAAGCAGGGGGCTTTGCTCTTAAATCATTCACAGAAAGAAAAAGATCAACAGGTCAAACTTGTGGTATTTAACAGGAGCTAATGAGGAGAGTTTCATTATAATGCAAGCCTTTGTAAAGCTTTCTATTCTTGCCTGACATTTTAGATTAGAGCCAGGTAATGGTAAATTGTCAGATGCACAAAGAAATCCACACCATCATGAGCATAACTAGAAGTAAGTGTTTTTTGTCATTCACTTTGTACTAAAAATAATCTAGAAGAAGAAAAAAAGGTCATATTCCACAAAAATAAATATGGAGAAAAAATATTGTGCTGGTATGGAGGGTGATTCCAAAATGAAAAGATGAAGATGGAAAAACAAAATTCTCATTTTAGATCTTGTTAATGTTTCTTTAATGTCAGTGGGAAAGCAAAACACCAATGCCTTGTTTTATCATTACTAGGCTTAAACTTACCACTGCAGCAACTTTCCAGGTGAAAAAAGGACCTCTAGGACAGCATCGATTTATTTAGCAATTTATACTCAAACGAAACTTAACTCTGAACAGCTTCTTTTTTTGCTGTCTAAGACTGGCTAATGAATCATCTTTTATGAGTCATGAGTCTTGTATGGATTTTTTAAGATTATATGTTGACGGCTTGCAAAACTGTTATACATTAAGGCTGCAGAATATATGACATATATTATCATCACAATATCATTATATCTAGCACCAATATTGAGAAGCACTGTTTGAATTGCCATATTTAACTGCTATAGGGGAGAGTGGGGTAATGTGAGCCATTTTTTTACATTTGTTTCCCTATAGGCAAGGTAAAATGATGTATCAGTAAAATGTAAACATTTCCTATTAATTTGGGA
>JAUZNJ010013726.1:0-17667 GCA_034780135.1 Jordanella pulchra
AATTAATATTTTTTTTACCCCCCCCCCCCCCCCCACACACACACTTAAGTTTCATTATAAAAAAAAAAATACAAACATATTGCATCTAAAAGAAAAACTAGCTTTTATTACAATCCTTCCCTTCTGGGATTTCAAGCTGTGAACAATACCATTAAAAGAACATGAATATAAAACATTGAACATTCTACATTCATAAGTAGAACTGTGTGATTAATTTAATAGATTAATCACATTTTTTTTATAAAGATTTCATTTCTGAAAATCTTTGTATTTTTCCACCAATTGTTTCATTGGGCTTCCACAGCTCAGCCTGGCATCAGTTCTTAACTGTGGTGGTTTTTTTCTTTAGTTTATTTTTTCAAGGTTTGTGTGAAATAGTTTAAATCTTTTATCCAAAGCTGGGAGATATTTATAAATAGCTCCAGACTTTACTGTAGAAGATTTCATGTGAAGAAGAGCATGAAAAAGTAGAAAACATGTAAAAAAAAATTAAATAAAAGTTTACATAGGATGTAAAGGGAAACTAAAATGGTGTAGAAAATTAACAGTTATTAGGTCAAAATGATCCATGTCCTCCTGTGACTGAAAACAGCCCTGTGAGCCTCTGCTCCACCTCTCCATTTCCTCCTGAAGGTGATTCAGTCAGACAGCAATAAATTAACTCCTGAAGACACCATCTCTTATTTGGACAGCATGGAGGAGACAAATGGCCGTCAACGTGCTGCGTGACAAAGTGCAGGCTTCTTCTGAGCTGCAGTCATACCTCTCCGCCTTAAGAGGTGATGACTGAAGGCCTGACAAATCAGTGCTGACAGATCAACCTCCACCTGGCCCCCCCGTTCCTCTCCCCTCGCTCCCATCAATGTCAGCTAAGAAGCTCGGAGCTGACGGGTAACGGCTCGCGGCGCTGCGGTCAGGACACTTTGCAGCAAAAGTGCCAAACACACCCGAGCTCCTGCTGCCGTTCTGTCGTGAAAAGCACGAGGAGGCTCATGTCTCACCTGGTTAAACAAACCTTGAAGAGACGTTCTGAGGAGGATTTTTGCTCCAAACATATCAAGGACACTTTTGTTGCCACATAATATTAGAAATTTCCAACAGCGTTTCCTAAAAGTCTGCTGCTGCTGACATTCTGTTGACTATACATCATGTGACAGCAAGTCTATTTGTGTCACAGCAGGTTGGGGGGGGGGATGTCAGAAATGAGCACGTCTTTAACTCCTCTACACATCTGTTAAACAAAAGGCAGGAAGACTTTTCTGATTATGAGCTCTGTGCAAAAAAAAAGATCAGACTGAGTATTTAACTTTTTCCTTTAGATTTAACACTTTGTCATTAAATGCATGAAACTGGAAGATACAAATGGAGACGTTAAAACAAGACGCCTCAGAGAGCCAGCCAGACCTAAGCCTTAAATATGCATTCGCCATGTGAATATTTTTACAATACGTAGAGGCACTAAAGGTTCTGGAATGTCCTGATATCTACTGCAGGGGCGCCTAGGTCCACTCCTCCCTTCTGTAAAATGCCAAACGTAATAAACGGCTCATTACTAGGCCTCTGCAGAGCTGAATGACTGGATGCAGATAAGGGAATTCAGCCATAAGGCTTCCGTGTGTCACAGAAGGGATGTCGGACTAGACTCATTGGATTGATTATCCAAGAACCAAGTCCAAGGAACTAAACGGAGATCCAAGATGGAAATTCCCAAAGTAAGGAAAGTCTTTTTGAGTCATTTCTAAATGGCTTCGAATTCAAAGATCTGTCCCAACATCTGTACATGGGAGCAAGTTTGGATGCATCACCACTCTGCCAAAGACAGAACCCCACCCCCACCCAAATCGACACCTTCCCTGTCCGATCACGTTCACAGCTGCCCACATGTACAAGCAAAATATTTAGACTTAAAGATTGAGCAATTTGGCCTCAGAGGCAAGATGTGTGGAGGATTTGAGTGGAAGCTCCAGCATCCAGAAATAGGAAAAATATATAATACTGTGAAGCACGGTAGAGGCAGCATTCTGCTGTATGGCTGCTTTTGCTTCAAACAGCAGAGATTGACCAATACCTTCTTTTAAGGCTGATGCTGAAAGATTTTAACATCAGTTCAACTGATCAAAGATATCTGCTGCCAATATTTGGGTCTGATTCTAGGAGCAGATATTGTTTTTTGTGGCTCAATTTGCTTGGTAAAAATGACGAAACAGTAGCAAATGTTACACAACTCTCAAATAAATAAAGAAAACAATCTAAACACATTAATCAAAAAAATAGAAATAAATAGGAGATCGAGGAAACAACATCTTTGATTCACTTTATCTCAAAGCATGGCTGCTAAATGCCAAGTATGGAGTGTATCGGCTAATAGAGATCCAAGAAAACAATACTGATATTGGCCAAAATATCATCCTACCAATGTATTGATCTAGAAAGAAGCGCAAACTAGATAAGTTACATTTCCTACGAAAATGCAGTGTGAATGCTGTATGCTAAATAGTTTCAAATTTACAAATTTCACACCCCCATCCCATTTTTTAAGACATAGGCCAACTAGCTAAAACATTCATCAGCTTTAATTTATAGTAGCATTCTTATAACTAAGAGCCAGTATTTTCTTATTAATTTCTTAACACAATGGGAGATGCCATGTGTCAGTATTTTTAATTAGAGAATGTTGAAAGAACAAAATTGTTAACCTTTCACATTTTACCTGTATCTGAAATGTGTTGTTGCTGCCCAAAGAGTTAAATAACTTCAGATCTTTCCATCTTCCACTTTATGTTGCAAGGGAGGAACATCCATAGTTTGTGTCCAGTGAGGCAAAAGAAACTGGGGGGGGGGGGGGGGGGGGAGGAATCAGGAAAAAACATTGGTGTAGATTTTAGCAGTTGAAGACAATTTATGAGGGAGTGAACTTCACAATGGATGCTGAGATTGTAGTCTCTGTTGGTAATGTAATGTAGCCTTGACCAAGACAAACTTTTAATTTACACTAAAAATATGCTCAACTCATTCTCAACAGTCTAAACTAGCACTCATATCCAAACTCGGTCCTCGTATTAAGTCAACACAACCGAATTTTGTCTGCATGAGTAAGCAAAGTAAGAGTTGAAATTGCACACAATATTAAATCAGTGTAGTTAATACCTTTTTGTTAACACTTTTTTTTTTTAATACAGGAACAACATTCACACCACCGTGCATAAAGTTAAATCAATTACTGTTACCTGCTGTAGAACTTAAGCTGCCACGTTCCTCTGCTTTGGTGCTGGTGAGGCTGCTTCATCCTGCTTGGTTCAGGTTGCTTCTATTATGGTGACATTTTGTGTGGACCTACATGCAGAGAGGCAAAGACAGGATGGGTCTTTTGAAACTTCATAAAATTAAAACAAATAAATTAAAAATAGAAGGAAAACCCAATAGAGGTTACAAGAAACACAGAATCCACACTGTAGCAGTGACAGGGAAATACCAGGTAGCTCAGAGAAGAAAAGTTGGAAAAGTGAGAACCAGAGAGCAGTTGAAATACTGGGTGAGTGCTGATTAGCTTATAGTTTGCAGGTGTGATGGGAGAGAGCAGAAGGCAAAATGGAGACAGAATGGGGGTGAAGGTAAGAATAAACAGGGAAAATAGGAAGATGAATCTATTATTAGCAAAGAACAAAAAATACAAGGTATACATTAATCAAAATGAATATGAAAAGACCCAACTAATCAAAATAGAAGCTAAGGAAACAGCAAACAAAATAAGCAAAACTAAATGGCATCTCCCTGAATGAATTTCTTGGTTAGAACTATATATATATATATATATATATATATATATATATTCACCGCGACAGCAGCAGCAGCTCTAAGAGAGCTCACAGTATTAAGCTAAAAGTTCATTTTTCTGTTGCCGTTGTTGCACTAAAGTACGTTTTAAGATCATTTGAGGCGAGAATTTAGTGCGTATTTTTTTTTCAAAGTTCCGATGTTGAGAGAACCGTGGCGACCAGTGGAGCTCCGAGGCTACCCGCAGCCAAGGCTAACGTTAGCCCGTCTGCAGCAGCCTTCTCTCGGCATAGCTGTGCGTGAAATACCAGTGGCCCTGATGGCGTTTTGTTTTTTGTTTTATTCGGCAAAAGGTCCATTTTAGTTGTGTTTATCTGGCTGTGTTTGTTTATAAATAATATAAATGCAACTTCGGACAAGCCTTTAATGCGATGACGTCACGTGCACGCTTCCCTTCCAATTGACACAGATCTGCCCTGCGTTCTTCCCGAGTCCATACTTTTGGCGTTCTGGTGAAGAACGTACTTGGCGAGAACACGAGTCCATACTTGCGTTCTTGGGAATTGAGAAATGGCCAAAGTGTTGCAGCGGCGCCGCTATCCTGCTAAGCAGTTGCATCCCTTCAGGTGCCACTACTTTGGGGGAGATGCCAGTGAACATTTCGGTATGGCAGGCCATTTTGACATTTATTCGAAGCGCTGTCCTCTATTATTCCATTTGTTGATCTCTAAAATAAGATTCTTCCCAGTCAAAACTACATTCCTACTAGTCAGAAATGTACATATAGATAACCTAAATGACATTTTTTCCATCAAAAATTACATTTCAGGCTGCCAAAAGCTAATTGCAATAGAACAATCTTTCAAATACCTAGAAATCTTTACAAATTTTTAGTGTCCCTTTTGACATTTATTAGTTTGACTAAATATATATTTAAGATGTCTTAAATGCATTTCTTCCTAGTAAAAATTTACATTTCAGATATCTAAAATAAAATTCTTCCTATCTAAAATAAACATTTCAGATATCTGAAATGTAATTCTTACTAGTACAAATGAAGGATATCAAAAATTAATATAACTGTAATGTTTTTTTTTTTTTAGATATCCAAAATAGTAATTATGACTAGCAGTAATTCTATTATGGAGATCTGAAATTAGAATTCATCCTAGTCAGAATTCATTTAGATAGGAAGAATGTTATTTTAGATATCTGGAAGTAAAAACCCAATACGCATGAATGGGAAATGTGACATCATTTGTACTAGTAAGAATTACATTTCAGATATCTGAAATGTTTATTTTAGATAGGAAGAATTTTATTTTAGATATCTGAAATGTTTTTGACTAGGTAACATGCATTTGAGACATCTTAAATATATATATTTAGTCAAGCTAATAAATTTAAAACGGCCGCGGTAGACGCCGCTGTTTAATGGCGAGATACGGTTACATTTTTTTCAGTGTTTGGGGAGATGCCACAGAACGTGCTGTTTACGGTATTAATATTAGCTGGAGAACACGTATTGAATGTAGAACTCTGTTAAACCCTTCTTCTGATCACGGCTGTGCCGGAACGTCCGCCCTAACCACAGTGCCCTAAATAGTGGTTCCGCCATTTTAAATGAGTGTCCGACCTCTAGTACACAGGTGTCACACTGGTTCCAAAAAAGGCCATGTGGCTGCTGGGTTTCTTTTCAAACACGCATTAGCACACCAGACTCCATTCATCTCATCAAGTGAGTTCAGTCTTAACCTGATGACTTGATGAGATGACTGTAATCTTTCTGGAACCAGTTTGACATCCCTGGTCTAGTAGATAAAAAGGTAGTGGACTCGAAATTTCCCACAATGCATCTTGCAAAGTAGTGAGCGTCCATGGACTGTAGACAAGCCGATATTTCCACGCTTGCAGACCAGGAGGAACGTCACGACTTATAAATGTAGATAAATTCAACTTCATTGGAATATTTTCAGTTTTATTTTTGTATTTTTTACGCTTGTTTATCCTGTGAAGTTTAATAGTAATGAGGTCTCTCATTACCAATGGCAAATGTTAGCTTGCATTTGCTAACATTGAGCATCTCGCTAAATTCTACCCAATTTACAACAGCTAAGCGATTAGCCGATTTTAATCCGGGAGAATATGTTGTAATGTTTATTATAGACATTTTTTCTTTTTTAGGGACAGATGATAACGATAAGAAATTGATAAAGGAGTGATTGACAGTCTTCTGCAGTACGTGAAAGCAGCTGAGGAGGTCCTGCAATAATCTGAATCAGTTGTGCTGCAACAGAGAAACATCTAAACATGCAGGGTAGAGGAACTGGAGGAGCAGATTGATAACTACTGGTTTACTGTAGAGACTTCCAGGCTTTTATTAATATAACTGTGATACAAAATTGCAAATTATACATTAAAAAGCAGTGATTGATAATATATTTTTTTTCGCTTCTCAAGGAAATTGCAATAGACTTCATAAAATATTTTAATTTTTACTTCTAAATGGTTAGTTACTATAATAACACCTAGGTTGAATAATTTGCTGGGTTTAATAAGTCTCTATATATCTTTATAATAGTTACTGTACCAAATCTCTTGTTGCATGTTGTTTATAGCGTAGACTGGAAGGAGATGGAGCGACACCTTCCTGTCTCAGTTCCAACAGAGCAGGAGGAGGTGGAGGATGAAGAGTATGATGCTCAGGGACGCTGTCGGACGCTGCTTGACCGTCTCCTATAGACTTCACATGTAAATCAAATGTTTCGACACTGGTGTGCGTTCAGTATGAACACACCTTTATGCTACAGTCACACTGACCGAGACTTGAACAGCAAATTAGCGTCTGCTGCTTCATTTTTGATGCTCCTGAGGTTAATCCCGTTAAGTTTCAACAGAAGCACCTGATGCTCGTTCTGCTCCTGTGTTCAATGGCAGAGATTATCTTTGCTATAATTGTGACATATGTCATATTATAACATAATAAAGTATTTTTTAAATTATTCTCTGGTTTGAATATATACATTTTCCTTACAATACTAACATCTGTTTCTTCTTTTGATGTGTTTTTGTAGAACAGGAGACGGTGCTGACCAGGTTGGTCAACCTAGCAGCTAAAAAGTGGGAAGATTCCAAAAGACCTACAAGGTTTGTGACCATATTTAGTTTTGTAATTTATTGACTATTTGAAGGATGATCCCCACATGTATTTCGGCCCTCTGTTTACCTCAGGAATATTAATAATATGTCTGAAAACCATCTTGCGACCCCCTGAACTAAAGAACCCAAGACTTTTTTCTGAATTTACCTGGAAGGACTTTGGTAGAAGGGTCCCTCCTGGTCCTTTCCACCTTTACAGCAAACCGAATTTATCCTTGAAAAACAACATATACCTGTTCCTTTTTATAACATTTAGTACTTTTACCTTGCATTTCTCCACCGTGATTTTATCATGCATAACCTGTACGACCTGTAACAAACTGCTGCTTTGATATTTATTTATTTTATACAGAAATTCTCACATGATGCTGTAAAATCTTTAGAAATTGTCAGAACCATCAGAAGCAGTGCTATTAACAGGTGTTCATGTTGCCTTCTAGCTCTACTTCTTTATAGAGCCTAAAGGTAGCTTTAACCTCGGCGCTATAGCGCTTAGGGTAAACAAACATGAACTCCACACACAGTGGGAGTCTGCAGTTTTCTCTCAAATACCCTTCTAGGGTAACTGTCCTCAGTATCTGAGGATGTTTTTAGAAATCTAGCCAAAGGAACAATATGTAAAAAGCTAACAAAACAGATGCTACACATAGAGGAGAAGCCGTAGATGTTGGGAAAACAAGCAGGCAGTGTCTGAGCACATCTGTCAGAAATGGTTTGGTGGGAGTTAAATCTCTTCATGAGTCTGAGTCCATAGCTTTTTTTCATCCAGGAGGAGTTTGCTCGGCGTAAACGCTTCCTTTCCGAAACAATTTTTTAGCTTTAAAATGAAACGATCATTGTTTTCCCTCCTCTTCTTAAACTCTTAAACTGCGCCAGCGCTCATAATTGCCACTGGCATCTCTTCGTGCATCCCTGTAGCCCATCTTTCTTTAGCTTTAGAACACTGAAAAAATAAAAATCACATTATATGGAGAGAAATAGTTAGATGAGATGTTTTCAGTTGCTTGAAGGAAAATCTCTCTTGTACCCTTCATTTGCAAGTGTCAGTAGTCTTCCCAGCCAATGGAGTGATACCTGCTGCAGCCATTGATTTCAATCTACAAAAATAGCACCTGGCTGTGTGTGTGTGCCTACAAGTACGTGTGTTTCTTTACTTTTTGTCACTTTCTATTTTCAAGGTAATAACCAAAGTTCTGAATAACAACTTACTCTTAATTGTATGTTTTTTCGGTTATTGTAAAGATGGGGGGGAGCTGTGTAACTGGCTCTTTTTGTCTCCAATGTAATATGAATTCATGGTATACCTGGAGTTTATTAATTCAGGGCCACAGAGACAGCTGAATAATGAAATTTAATGAAAATTTTAGACTGACTAAAAGTCAGAGTGCTTGTGTCATTAATTTTAAAAGCTCACATACCGTCAGGCTTCGCTCAGTAATGATAAATTCCTCCAGTGGACTTTATCCTATATCCTAACACTGCATGGTGTTTTTATCCCCTGAATTCAAGGTCTTATTCAGACAGGATAAATTGTAGAAAATTGCATATTTGAAAAATGATTTGCCTATTAAAGAATGTGAGACAAAGAAAAGTGTTTGTGACTCTGAAAGATTGTGACGCTTTGCATTCTTTTTGATCTTCATCCTTCATAAAACCTCGCAGGCTCATACTCTATCCAAGTGCTCTCTTTAAGCTTAATTCTGTAAAAGTTGTGCCCCTCAGAAAAAAAAAATCTAATGAGAGAGGGGCTTGTTGATAATGATTGACTTGTTCTCCCTTTTCCAGGTGGAGGCGGTGGGGAAATAATGGGGGATGGTTGTAGAGGGTCCCTCCAGCATGAACAAGGAGGAGATTCACAAATGGGATCTTGAGGTGAGTCCTTCAACGACAAACTCTGGGAAACAGAAACAGAGCTTGAACTGGTACTCTAGTTTCCTGGAGAAGAGGCTAAAAGAGTTAAGCATGAAACCTAAACAAATGTAGGAGCTAAGAAGTTGTTAGCCTGATTACCACCCATGGAGCAATACAATCTGGCATCCGCCTTAGGGAATCCCTTCCTCTTTATCACCACTTTTTTCGGGTTGATGAGTTCCAGTTGTGATCAAGCACTTGCCTCACACCTTGTACTCAGAGGAAGTAGATACACACACACGTGCATATAGCCCTGTGGATATGCCTGGTTAATCTATCGTTCCTTAGTAATTTGCGTACATTTCCTTAAGATTTGAATGATTTTGGTTCAGTTGCTCTTTTAAGCTTCCTTGTTGATGGTTTGAGATGTATCTTCTATATTTCCACCTCATTTTTGCTCCTTATGATTCCATCCTTTCTGTAAAGTGCCAGTTGCTCCTTCAGTAAAACACCCCTGCAATATAATGCTGCCACTTCCGTGCTCTACTGTTGTGATGATGTGTCAGGTATTTAAGTTTCTCCTTTTTACCTCTAAATGTAGTTAAAGGAATAAGGTCTTTGTCCCTGGGTGTATTTCTGGACTTTATAGTTCAATTTCAAAAAACAAATGAAAATTGTCCCCACAATCTTTAGTCTTTAGTTCAATATAATGTTAGAAAAAGAGAACATACAAATTTGGTGTTAGTTTGCACAGCTGAGGGTTTGTCCTGTAATTCATATGTTGGCCTACTGTACTGGAAGATTTTGAATATGTTAAAAAAACTAGAACTCGAAGTATTTGCTAATTAATAGGTCATTCGGAATCAAGGATAAAATCAGTTAATGATCATTCGTTAAATGATTGTAATTGTAATCTCCTTAATACCAGGATCCTTTGCTTTTTACTCAAGGTGGGCTTCAGAAAAATATCTCTGTTAATTAAATTGTCAACCAAAGAGGATGAATCTGGCCTGAGTGATGAATCGTTCACTGTATAAAACCACTAACAACCACGGATTAAAGAAATTGTATCTTCATTAGCTAACAATCACCAAACTAATCCCTACTGAAAGTAAGCACAAGTCAATAAAGACAAATAAAAGGGGAAAAAGGGGTTTTCAGAGTCCTTTCAAGAGTCTGGGGGAAGGTTCAAGCTTTAAAGCTTAATGCATTCAAAGTTGCATTTAAAACTAGCAGATAAATGTGAATATACCCTGACACAGGTATATTACATGCAGTCAAAACCACAAGGTTTCATTCAGTTTTACAGTGAAAAATGAATAATGACCTAAATGCATTAACTGTAATAAAGCTGAAAGAGAATGGGTTAGCTTAGCTGGTCCCAACAGTTCTGGCTGAAACAAAGGAAGCTTTAGCTCACAACATGAGGTAGCTTGGAGCTAAAATGCTAGTCACTCTACTATAGCATTCAGTTGGTCACTTCTGTTTTAACAGCATCGAAGTTAAATTTATTTCCCATTGCAATTATTAAGCATCAGAAGGAAAGAGAGGAAGGATGAATTTTACTGTTTGGTTGATCGAGGGAAGGATCCTTCGGTTCGGTTCTGAGGCTCAGAGACCCAGTCTTTGGTCCAGCCAGTTCATCTACATGCAACTCTCGAGAGATTTGGATTAATCCGATGTAATAATGAAGCAACTGTGCAGGGCTCAATTCTGTAACTCACGGCCCGTTTCCCTGTTGCTACGGCGGTTAGCTTTTGCTCCTAGGCGGCGTGAGGTAGGAGATGACGGTAGGTGGGTATGCGGCATCGTCAGGCAGGACAGCAGCTTCAGACGGTCCTCTTCACAGTTCGACTTAAGCAGTGTCTCGTGGCTCCTCTGAAATCCAGCAATTGGCCCCGGCTGTTCCGTGGATCGTCCAGAACTGGATAGTTTAACCTCTGATTCGCATGCGGGTTCAGTTACCACTGCGTTCACTCGGTTTGAGTCCCAGGAAAAGACAATACTTCAGTTTATGAATTGTAGGCAGGTTCAATCTGACCCGGTCTTGCTTTACGCGGCAGCCGGCCACTGGCCAAACAGGAAGTTAAGATCGGAAGCAGTTTCTTACATGACCTTGGTTGCAGGATTTGACATCAGAAGAGAGTCGTTTCTGCGTTTTTGACATTTGACTTTAACACGTACATATCTTTATTTCATTGTTTGACAGATTATTGACCCTTATTTATAATCAAACTCTTTCAATACAAATCTGATAAATTATTATTAATGTTTGGAACTTCCACCAGAAGTTTTTAATTTCAAAACTATAATTCCAGCGGTTGTCATGAATTCACCACATTGCAAAAAGGTTTCCTCACTAAAAACATTACTTCTCGCTATTTATTTATTCATTCAAATATTTCACATGACTTCTGTCTGAGACGTAGATTTAGCTTATTAAAGTTATGCAATTTAGATCTGTTCCTTTTAATTTCAGCGGAAAATATGAACAAATCAACTCCTTTTTTTTTTTGTCATCTCACATCGACAAGGTGGTTATCATAGCGTGCCAACATTCTTTGAGAAACCGCCTTCAGCATTTGAAATCACATTGATCTATTTAATAATAAAGATGCATTCTCTGCAATCCACTGATGTTTACTCAATGGGGTTTATCAGCTTCTTTTCACACGTGTTTAATTGGGTTTAGGTTTAAGTTAAACATCATTAAACCTGGAGTGTCTGCTCAGTGGCTCAGAAATCAAATTTTATTTATACTTTTTACTGTTTGATGTAGGTAGAATATCTCTTGTTGGATGTAATCTCAAAGCACCACCTTTAGTTAGTTGTTTTTTTTTTCGCTTCCTGTTATCCCTCTTTGTCTCATTGTTTGGTCTAAGATATTGAGTCTATCATTGACTAAAGATGATGCTGACAGCAGTGTAAATCCAGTCAGATCCCTGTGGTTTGATCATCCCGTCTCACATCCTGTAGGCTCGCCTCTGTACCTCTACCTCAGCATGGGTTGCATTCAGCCAACCATGTTGCTTTTGGACCAGCCACAGATGCCCAGGTGCTTTGACCCCAGAGGAGATTGGCCCCTTGGTATCCCTGAATCTTATTGCTGTATGTCTTTTGTACCTCAGTACGACTCCATACTGTAGGACAATGTGTTTGTTGCAGAGGTGTAACGCTCCAGGAGGAATAAATACTCAATGTGGGATGAAAAGGGATGATCCTCATTGCATTTCTGAAATTTGTTTTGTTCAGAGGTTGCAACAGTGGATTAAATGTCAGCTTCTCATTCTTAGAGTTAAATAGAACACTCAATTAAATCTTGTAATTTTATTAAAAATTGAATGTAAAAGGTAGAAAATAAGTTAATAAGCTTTGTTACACCAGATGTTTCCTCATTGAGATGTGCTAGTTATTGTCTTGGAAGAGTAAAGCTTTTAGCTCCTTGTTCTTTTTTATTATTTAAATACCCTTCTCATGAGAATTGTTAGGAGTCTTTTAAACATTTTGGCCTACTGACATTTACATTTACAGGTGGTCTGAGGCCAGACTTTTACAGGAGCTGATTTATCTCCTCCAAAACCTTTCCTGATGGGTGTCCAATATTGTTGTTTTGAGGAAAATTTGAAGGACTTATTCATTATTGCATCCAGTTTATTTATGTAGCAACAATTCATAGTATATAATGTCAAGGCACTTTACATAGACAATTACATTACATCCAGTCATTGATTTGCAAGACATGCTCCTTCTGGATGAGCTTCCAACAATGACCTTCACTTGCATGTTGTCATTGACTCTTCAGCAATTTCTCACAGCAAGCATGCAGGTAGTGACAGTGGAGTGGAAAAACTCTGAAGAGGAACAAAACGTTTAACTCTCTCTCTCTAAACCTCCCGTGTTTAGATAGAGAAGCAGGCGTGCAAAAATAAGCAGATATACAAAAGCTAACTGTTATCTGACTAAACAGTAGCCTAGTCCAGGAAATACAGTCAGGCAGATTAGCTCTAAGCTATTTCTCACCTCAAAGGATGAAAGAGAGCACAAAGAGTTAGTCCAGACCAGATGAAGCTACTATGACAAGAAAAAGAAGAGAACATAAAGTTTGATTTGAACTACCAAATTTTGCCGAATGAGAGAATAGAGATAAAATGAAGCAAAATTATGAAAGGTAGCCCCTATGTCATCCAGCAGTCTAAGGCCATAGCAGCATTAATATTGAAAATAATGCAGAATAACCAAACTGTTTTAGGTGATGTTTGAAAGGAGTGTACTCAAATGAGGGTAGCATTAATTTATAAATCGATTACCGAAGTAACAGTCAAAAATATAGTGTAGTAAAACTATATTAGAAGTAACTTTTGTTCATAAAGTTACCCAAGTACTACCCACCTGTGATCATCATGGAGTCAGGGAAGGGCAAAGCTGAAAGAAAATATAGAGGAGCAGAGAACATTTTCATCTGAGTTCTATATTATTTTATAAAGAATATAAGAAAGCCCTCTACTTGCTATGAAATGCATCTCTGTCACAAAAGCACCTACACTATGTAGTGACCCTTAGAATATTTTGTAGCTTTAGCTCTTTTAAGGTTCAAGTAAAGAATAAAAACATATAAAATTAAAAAAAGGAGATTTTGTCCTGCAGCTCTGTGTATTGCTGCTGGATTTTATTTTAGCTCTTGCTGATTATTGGCATGTTGGATTATCAAGTCAGTGGAATGCAAATGGTATGTATGATCTTCCACAAACACATTTCCACTGTATTTGAAATCACCCTGTAGGGAGGTGATGGTAAAAACCTTTGTCTAAGTTCAAACTGGACATACTGGAGGCTGCTGATCCTCCAGAATACCAAAACATTCTTCCTGACAGAGTTGAAGCAGATGTGTTTTTTTTTTTTTTAGTATTTCTCGCAGAACAGGAGAAAAAGTCTTTTTCACCTTCGATGTGTTATTGAAATTTCAGTTTGATGTCCTGAAAGACATTTCATTCAGCAAAAATCTTTTGAGCGTGACTGTTTTGTTCCCCAAAGGTTTTTCTGTGAAGGCTGCAAAACCTTTCCCACCTCTGTTTTTGTATCTTTTTGAACACATTTAGTATGGCCTGTATAATAACTAATACAATGCCAAGTTAAAAGATGTAAAAGAAAAGATAACTTAATACTGCATTGTGCACAAGCTGCACACTTTATAACTGGAGATGACAAAAGTTGGGAACGAGATCTTAGCTTTTATTAAACAACGAACTTTGAAACCAGTAAAAAATAAATGTTTCTATTGAACAAAAGACAACATGCACTGTTCATATTCACTGTCATTCACCGTCTGGTTCTGTTTAGGTAACCTAAGGTTAACAGTGCAGCTTAGTCATTAAGGTTAGGGTTTTTTTATGAGGGTTTGCCCTTTCTATACAGTTTCTAAGTATTATGAAAATGATGTACAGGCTTGGGAATGTTTCAATATTTTTTCATTATAATTTCTGCATTTATGTGATGCATCAACAAAGAGGAACACATCTTAAGCCAACAGAAAGAAACAGATATGTGGTTTGCAACAAATAGTTTGAAATGTTTGCTAACCGTATTTTACAAGCTTTTCTAGTCCAAAGAACCTCCTTCCTTAGTGGTCAGTCCCTGATTAGTTTGTCTTAATTACCTAAGGGTGCAAATACGTGAATGAGTAGCATACATGAAAAGTGCTGCAGACTAAAATGAGACAAGAAGTAAACTGAAAATGCAACATTTTTAGAAAATAGAGAGCAGCAAAGTTTGAATTAGCAGCAGCAACAAAAATATATAAATAATAAATTTGCTGATATTTGGAGGACAGACAGACTTTAGCAGCTGCTATGTTAAGTGCTGTCTAAAGCTGAAGTAAGGAAGGAGGTAAGAAGAGAAGCCAGGATGCTTCCTATCATCACTTAATTTAGCATAGGGATCTCCCTGCGTTTCTATCTGGCTTTAGGAGTGTGACATGACGTATAGGCACAGCCCACCTCACAGAGTTTAACAACAATAAATGCCATTCTAATGTACACGCCTTCATGTGTTTGGAGTTTTATAACAGTGAGCTTCAGGCATTTTTGCAGTTCTTTTTCAGAAGGTTGTAGTTGTAGTTTGACTTGCATCCTCTGTAAGAAATTATGTCCAAAAGGGTAAAGGCTGTCTGAACTCAGCACATCAGGCCTGTCTTCCTTTCTTACTGTTGACCCTGCGAAAGGTGAAGGAACGGGAGCGAGGAGCTACAATTTGAGGAATCCAGCTGGAGTCTCTATCTGTTTGGGCATCCCTGGTCCCATATGGGTTGGTGATTGACTCCTCCTACTCTCTTGGAGCACTTCTCTTATCCAGAGCAAGTGTGTGGCTTGTCTTAACTCACTTTGCTTTTTGTAGCTTTTTTTTTTCAATGCATGTGTTTTGAATTAAGTTTAGTTTACTGGTCTTACTTTTGTGTTTGCAGTACTTTTTGTGTTTGTTAAGCATTTATGCGTTTGCAGTTGGTTTTGCACCTCTCAACCTTTGCATTAATTAGCTTTAAGTTTTTAAAGGTTCAAAGCTTCCCTGCAAACTGACTCAAACTTTGACAGATTTTGTCAGATGTTATTTAGAGCTGCCTTTTATTTAGCTCCATCCTTAAACTTCTGGTCTCTGCTGAAGAGGAGTTAATCCTCATCATGATGCTGCCACCACCATGTTTAACATGTGGATTTGAAGCATTCTTTCATTGTTTTTTATTTTTTTTTATTATTTTTTTAACCACACATAGCATTTGACAATTTTTCCAAAAGAAAACAAGTTTTATCATATAAAACCGAAGCATCATTGTTCTCTCGTTTGGATCTTTCTTGTTTTTCTAGGTTTCCAAGAACCATCATTTATAAGAAAAGGGCTCATACGATTAAACCTTAAATTGTGTTTGATTGGGAGGATATTATCCAAAAGGAGCTAAAACCAGTTGCCAACTTTTTAGATTTTCATTTAAACGATCAATAATCATTGGTATATCCCATAAAGTTCTAATGAAACACATTGTATGCTTCCTTTGAGACAGTGCTGGAGGTAAAAGAGGCGTTTTATTCTAAAAAGCACTGTTTAGATGCTAAATTAGGAAATCAGTCATTCAATAAGTTTCGTTGACTCTAATCCAGGCAATGTTTAAAGTACACTCCTCTGTATTTTAGAAAACCACATAAAATTAGCCCGTTAACTTTGTGTACATTCTGCAGCAGATAGGTATCCCTACACTTTTTGAGTTGGTTCACTATCGGCTCTTTTGAAGGTGTTTGTCTATGGAGTGTCAAAGCTGTCAAATGATGTTGTCACATAAACATGTCAGTAGCGAGATCCAATTTCTAGCCCCCCCATCCGGCGGCTGACAGAGCGACGCCTCCTCTGTTAAATCCTCTCTTTTGGCAGCACAGTATGACTCTTCATAAACAAACAAACACAGACAAAAGACAGCCCAATTCTTACATGTCGAGAAGTGCCTCTTTGAAAGCCAAAAAAGAAGGAAGAGCTTCCGAGCGTCAACCGTCTTCCCACTTAGATACCCATAGCTTTTGAATTGCATTAGAATAGATGAGGACTCCGAGACAGAGAGGTGCTCTCCCCTGGTTCCTAATGTATGACTATTTCATATGGACAGGAGAGGGGCTGGGGTGTTGAGGGGGGAGCTGTCTATGGGGGTGATTGACATGGGCCCACATTAGGAGCAGCTTTTGGAAATGGGTCCTTGGAGATTTGGCGTATGGGGTCTGCAGAAGGAGCAGCGTCTCCGTGAGGAGCTGTGCCTTCTTAACCCCACTCATTGGTATGCCGATGTGCGGGTAGCAGGCCGTGCTCCACGCGACACAGCCTTCCAGACTGCCGCACCCCCACCGCCACCGTCCTTCCCTCCTCGCATCCGCCACACGGACACAATCCCACCGAGAACCGGCGACGGTACGGAATACTGAATCCAAACAGACTCCCGTCACTAATCACGGCTCAGTTTGGTTAGGCCTTCGAGTAGGAACTTTCAGCCGGGAAAAAAAGTTTGACACACACCTACACACACACACCGACACAAAGACACACACACACAACACACATGCACCAACAAGGCGTCAAACATGTCAAGTTTCAAGTGGAAATAAGAAGACACAGGCCCTCGAGTGCGTTACTCCCACATGTGACAGAACAGGCAAAATAAAATGTTTAAATTTGGTTTCAGATCTCACTTCTGGTCTCCAGAATGAGAGGAATAACATGTCAGCATTGAGACATACTCTGCTGTCAGCTAAGAAGACAGAAGCTCACTTTACCCTATTGTGACTTTGAACTATATGACGGTAAGCAGACAGATTGTTTTTGTCAGAGAACCAACTGACCTTGAACCTGACTGTTCTCTTTTCAAACTCTTCCTCCGTACATCTAAAAATACTCCCATCAGAAGCAAACTGATAGAATTTACAAGACCTAATGTCATTGCAAAGAAGTATTACCACAAACATACAGTACATATTTTTGTCTTTATCATTCGGAGGGAGTTATCATTTAGTAAGCTCTGAGGTCCAAGGTGAGACAGGATTATTTGAGTACGCCTAATGAAAGGCAATATAAAAGGTGCCTCTTGTGTTGTTTGAAATCAGCTTGTTTTGTTTTTACGGCTATGTTACATGTGCTGGCACTAATTATACAAGCTAGGTAGTCCTCGCATATTCAAAAAAGAAAACTCGACCATTTTTGACATGTTCATTTAAAGTTACTAATCAGATGTAAATATGCAAAGCAGGTCCCGATGGGATTTCTTTGATATGCAAATGGGAAGTGCAAACAAAGGTGGAGGAGATGAAGGTTTTGTTCTTTTTTTTAAAGGGGGGGGGGGGGGGGGGGGGGCTAAAAAAA
>JAUZNJ010013748.1:0-17666 GCA_034780135.1 Jordanella pulchra
AACGGGACTGCACAGAAGGAAACGTCAGTCCGGTCCTCTAGCTGTGTCTTTTATTTTGAAGAATGCTTAACAGGATCTAAAAAAAAGGCCAAGCAGTCAGAGCATTTATAGATAAACGCTACATACATTGATGACTTGAGAAATATTTTCCTTTCATAATCAGAGTGGGTGGTGCTAACCAGATGGTTGTTACTAAGGAGTACAGCATGTGCAAACTGGTTTAAAAAAAAAACTCAGCAGCGAATGTTACACAATTACTTGATAATGTATTAAATAGTATTAAAGAAGTACTTAACCATCTTCTTGAAAGCTGTTCCACATATTCAGCAAGAATGTCAGTGTATAATTTGTACTTGTGTTCATTGTCATCCACGTATCAGGAGCAGCAGTCTCAGCAGAAATTTACAGACATCCCATTCCCAACACAAGCTGAGGCGTTCTTAACTGGCTAATATACTGTATATAGATTTTCTTCTTTTAAAGTTGAGGTAGGGGAGGGTCAGATTTTTATTTTTTATGTTCTGTTTTGTTTAATATTAACTGTGCTTTGGATGCTTTTTAAGGACTTGAGCTTAAAAGTTTATTGGCCTGATGGAATTAGTCAAGATATTGCTACAAAAACCTTCTCTGCCAAAATTAGTTGCACCTAGGCCTGACCGATTTAGCGAAAATGAAAAACTTTATTTTTTCAATCAAAATTGTAGTTTTATTGTGATTATCCTTTACACTAATAAGAAGCAGCTTTATGTTTCACTCCAGGCTTTCATTGTTTGCTTGACTTTGACAGCTTGCCTTTTAAACTCCAATATTGCATTGCTTTACTGTTACTGTTATGTGGGAAATTGCCAACTTCTAATTGCATGCATTGATCCTCTCACTAACTTAAATATTTTTTTTCTTTTCCTTGTGGCTATAAACTCACATTAGGCATATATATTTATATACTATTAAAAAAATATATATATATATATTTGTTATCACCGTCATAACTGCTATCAGAATAGTAGTGGAAGAGAGGAAAGAGCTAGGAAGAGGAGGGAGGATGCTTCTTATCAATGTTAGGGACCTTCTGACATTCCTTTCTGCCTCTGGGAGCTATAGAGTTGTTCACAGTTTGACTTATAAGCACAGCCCACCTCACAGAGTTGAACAAAAATACATTATTTCTTATCATGTACTCTGTGGAACATATGCAAATGTATGTATGTGCTTTTATCGTGTGTTTTTGATTTCGTAATGGAGCACTTCAGCCATTTACTACATTTGGATAAGTTTTGCAGTTATTTTTCTGAAGGCTGTAGTGCCAATTTGTCAAGCGTCATTCATATGCATGTCCATCAATTAATGATTTGCATAAGGCTGAAGGCTGTCTAGATTCAGCACAAGGGGTCAGAGTTCCTTTTCTACTCCTGAAAGCTTTCTTCTAGTTGTATTTGTGAAGGATGACAGGATAGGAGATAGGAACAGGAGGTAGAAGCTGCAGTTTGGAGCCGTACTCTTGTTAATTATAACGTGAACAAAATTGAGTGCTTCTGCAATTTAAAAATCAGGTTTTTTAAAATTGCAATTGTATTGCAAGTGTGATTAATTGTTGCACCCCAGACAAATTCCTAACTAAAGAGAATTTGTAATTAATAGTTTCACACTATATGCTATAAAGATTTAAATGGAGATTTGTATTACTAACTTTTGGGTTTTAGTTTTATTGGGGTATTACAGCTCCTTTTTATCTTAATGTGAAAAACAGAAAAAATGTTATTTTTTAGGTAAAACAGATGTTTGTTGAACTGTTTACTAAGTCATGAAATTGCATCATTGTTTGTTACATTTACAGCTGTCTTAATGGTATAAAAAAGTGCAAGACAGCTGTAATTGTAACAAACAAGGCTGATGAAAGTAGCAAATTTGAAGAGAAAGACAAGGGGCAATTGAGAATATCAAAAGCTCCCTGTTAGAAAACAGGACCATCTCTAAGTCAATGGGTCACAACAGCTCTATCATGCACATATTTTAGGATTAAAAATACTCTTTGAGTTAGTTGTACATCTTTGTCAAAGGGGTGGCGCCGCTCTGTCCTTTACAAACTCAAAATAATACACCACAATAGTATCTAATTAGCTGTCTATATTATTAATTTATGTTCAAATTATTCAATAAATACTTTGTTTATATGTAACACGAATATAATTATTTTTTATGTTGTCTAGTCAAGGATATTAACAGTATAAAACTCTGAAATCCTTTAAAAGATGTTTTAAAACACCATGTAAATGTGTTTACGAAAAAAAAGTATGAACTTCATTTTAGAATAAAGGATTGCTTCTCTTTAGAGCAGAGACTTTCTGTAGTTCATTAACTTCATTACCAGTGGATTTGTGTTGCCACTAATGTAACACTTAAAACAGGTGAGAGCTAAAAAACTGCTTCATGTTCCCACCTGCTACCCTATAACCGGTGCAAGCTGGGACAATGCTTAATTAACTGGGAGAACATTGGTGTGCATGCTCTCACACATAATAGCAAGGACTTACACAGGCACATTGAAGGGAGAGAGGTAAGGAAAAATGTGTTGCCATTCATCTGTACATGACAGTTTTTTTTCACACACATTGTACCTCAAGAGCCGTGAGAACTATTTGTGTGTGTGGTGGAGGATACAAAAGAACAGCCTGCAGCAGTGCTCATATCCAGCCTCATTTAACCAGACACTACTCCTCCATTATCAGCAGGATCATTATATGCTCTCCTTCCTGCCTTGACTGACTCACTTTAAATGGACTTAAGGTAGAAAACTAAAATATCATATGCTCTACTAGAATCCCTGTATTCTTCTTGCACATGAACCACGCAACCAAAAATAGTCACCTTTATATTATGTGCGTATAAAGTATTTTTGCCACAGTTTTCTATGGCACCAAACTGACTGATTGATGTTGGTACCTGTATTTCCGTTAACCATCAAATGGAGCATGTTGTAATTGCAAAAATAATTTTGCTAAATAAAAACAATGCAATATTGGAAAGATGTTTTTCAATGAAAAGTTGTTATGCTGCGATGAGATGGTTTTTTTAGTCGTGCTGAAATTCTTATATTTAGTAGTAGTTGGAGGATGATGGCGCTTTAGTTTCTTCACATGGACACACGTAAAGCTATATTGTGAACAAATGTACTCAGATGCAATTTTAATTGTATTTGTTATTTAATGGAAATACCACCAATAAAAAGCTTTGAATTTTTGAAATTATCAGCATTATTTTTCACACATTTGTAACGGAATCAAAGCTAATGATTTTTTTAGTAAGTTTGTACCCCTTAGTCCTGTTTCCAGCTATAAGGCACTGCTGAAGAGGCTCAGAAGGAGTTGGCGATGAAAAGAGAACCTAGTGATTTTTTCAAACACAAGTCCGAGTTAGGTTAATTTTTTTTTTTTGCTATATTTTGAAGTCAGATCTCTATAGCCTAATCTTTTAATAAAGTCATAGGTCTTGGAGAAGCAAGTCAAGTCTTAAACCTAATACCCCATTTCCATTACAAGTCAAAATCTTTGCATCTAAACTGTTAAAGTAGCCGAGCTAATCCTTATGTCTGATCTCCTAAGTACAAGTCCAGTCCCAGATCTATTACTTCAAGTTCATTTCAATTCTCAGGCCTTAGAGGAAGAAGTTCAAATAAATTGCACATGTTTTTTTTGTCCGGGCATGGCACCCTTCTCAGATCATAAAACACAAAGGACTTCAACAATGAAGTTATCTATGGTAAAACTAAAATCAAAATTATTAAAACAGAAAGACATAATATACAAGAAAACAAGAGAGAAGCAACAATTATGGAGATTTATCGGTATAATAAAAAATACAGACTTTGGCACTTAGGCCCTGGTGGAAGTTATAGGCAAGGAGAAAATATAGATGTTATGCTTGAGCAGATGAATTAGGATAGGTACATTCCTGTGTGTCTCACCTTGGTAATTGTGCAAAAACGAATAGCAAACAATAGAAAGCTTGGCCTCAATGCTGCTATTTCCAACATAAAAAAACTCCTTCCTTTGACTTTCTCTGCTCATTTCTCATCAAAATGACAGCGTTTTTCTACTCTGCTGCTTTGATTTTTCACTACAAGGTCTAAAGTCATATTTCTGAGAAGTTCTTCATGTTGTTATTCAACTTGAACAATCCCACTGCTTATTCAGCTCTGAGAGATTCCACTAATAGTCACAGTCTGTGCTGAGGCGTAGCACGGTGGGTTACACTAAACTGACTCTGGAAATAAAAGAGACAACACACATACGTTACTAGAGATGGATTGGCTTTGTGTTTGTGTTTGAGTGTGTGCATTTGCTCCCTCAGATGTGACCATCTATCTAAGCTGTGATTTTATTAAAACACTGAACATGAAGTCTGTTTGAGAAGTAAGAGGAAAAGAAAAGAGAGATGGGATTTTGTTTCTTGGTTTATTGGCCTGGTGTTTAAAGCCTGAAAAAAATCCCAAGAAGAAGCAAAGAAGGTGAAATGTATTGAACCAAAGGGAAATAAAAAAAGGGGGGGGTGTCTCATACTATTTTGTGGTTTCTTTCTCCTTGTACTTTTAACAGAAATTCCAGTTGGTAATGGAGAAGGCATAAGAGGAATGACAAGGGACGATCTTAAGACAACATAAAAACAAAGGCATTGTATATTTTGGGAACTGTAACAAAATTGTTTATTAGAAAATAAGTACACACACCGGATGATCTTGCTGGACTTTAGGCTAATTCCTCCTTACTGAGCTGGTGTCAGGTTTGTCACAATTTTTTAAAGGACTGACATCAAGAGGTTTTTGCTTTCCACTTTGAATTCTTGATTTTTTTTCTTTTAAAACAGTTTGTATTTTACTCAAAGACACCACCCTTTTGGAAGAACCATTTGAACTTAAACTTTGATCTGATCCTCTATCATGTAGGTTTAATACTTCCTATACTGGAGCTGAAGGCTTGCAGGCTTCCTACCTTTTTACTCCAAATGTAACAACAGACATCATGCTTCACTTGGATTTTCATTAAACAACAGTAAATATCATCATCATCTGGACTTTGCAATACTGTTTACAGCAAAAACATCTAAATATACTTACTGTAAAAAAGACTCTTCTTTGTGATTTGAAGTTGTCAATACGTTTCACCTCTAATCCCCAAGGTGCTAGATTAACAGAACTTGTTTCATTTATCTGTACTTTGCTTGAGTGAATATATAAAAGATAAATTTGTTCTTCATGAGACCATGTGAATCTATACATTTTCACCCAAAAGTCTTCTTCTGCTTTTTTCTCATCGATCTTGAGGTAATTCTCACCTTATTTGTGAGCTATTTCATGGAAGAATATATAAAAAATATCTGCAGCAAAACGTATGCAAATGTATATGTCTCGTTTGTTCCCACTATGAATGGTAAAAAGATAGAGGATTATTAAAAAATCTATACTGTTTTTTTTTAAGTTGCTGAATAGTGAGATGTAAGTAAAGCAAGGGTGCCAATGTAGGTTACAGATAGCCATTTTGTTTAAAGAAAAAAACAACAACAGAAAAACGACATAGAATGAAGCTTCCAACTGAATAGATTTCACCAGTTTAAATAAACAGCCATCAAACATTGGTTACAGTAACCTAAGAAGACATCTTAGTCCCCTCTGGTTTTCAATAAATTGAGACACGGTCCTGCTATGTTTCAAGGTTATAAGGGGCACTGTGGAGTGCCTAAAGTGTGGCACTAGTATCACAGCTTACAGACTCATGACTAGTGCCATCTGCTTCATAAATCATGTAAAGAAATAAAGCAAATATTATAGATAAAGCAACCTGTTTTCACTAAATCTTGTGAAACTTTTCAGTCAAATGATAAAAGGAAACTCTTATTAGTAAAAGACCAAATCCAAAACATGAACCCAACACATAGCAAGATTTATATGTTTCTGTTTCAACAAAGGTTATTGTATTCAACATTTTTTAAATTATATTAATAAATTGTGTTTTGAAACTTTTTCTCTTAAACTTGACCTTTTTAAAAGTGAGGAATCTGCCTATTTAAATGTCTTTCTGATAGCCTGTTATAAACTGTAAAGGCAGGTATCCTCGGTAACTTTCTATTTAAAGGTTTAATGTGACACAAAATGACAGGAATGCCAGGGAGAGTTTTAAAGAGCGTCTTTATATCTTATTAAGCCTGTAAAATGTTATCACCCATGCTTCGTATCATCACCAGCTCATTACACTGTGGCAATCTGATATTATAGGCCAACCCTTTGGCTTTCTAATTCGTGCAGTGAATCAGTGCAGACATGTGTAGAAAGACATGCAGAAGATGTTGTTAGAAACTGGTCATATAACTTAATAAAATAACATACTGTAGATGAAAACAACAGGTAAGGAAAAAAATAATGCATCAGTTGTGAGATTAAGTAGAGGTTGAATAGGGGTGAGCAAACGTATCACAATTTGTGACACCTGGAAGATCAGAAACCGCAGCATAGTATTCGGAGTGCCTGTCTTAAGAAAGACTTGACAACGACAGAGGATTGGCTTATCATTCACATGCGTGACATTACTTTGGGAAAAGCAAACAGGTTTTTCCATTTTTCTGTGTGTGTCAAGAGTAAGGACATGAGGTTGTAGGCGTAAAGGAAAATATGGTAATTGGAAGAGAGGCAGCATTTTCTCCTCAAAGACTGGCTGCTGTGAAGGCATGCTTTGATTTTCAAGCATGCTGTCATATAGTGTTGGCGGTGAGCAGGTGAGAGTGCCACAGAGAGGTGAAACATGCCATAGGGTCAAGTAGATGGCAGGCATAGCATAGGAGAAAGTTTGAAAAATTCAAACCAAGTGTTTAGAGACATTTGTGGAGGTCTAAAGAAAAGTCATATTTTTTTCTGCCACTTACAGAGCAGAGATTCTGTATGGGCTTAAGGTTAACCTGTAATCCCCGGACAGAATCTGGAGACCGGATAAATTAACCAACACAAGGAATAATCATTATGAAAGAGTTTATTAATAAGTAAACTGGTGTTGCTGGAACAGGAACTATGTAGAACTGGATTCAGTGTGGGGAGGATAGCAGGGAGAACAAATATGTGATTTTGAAGGTGCACTAAATTAAAGCCACTAACCGTCTCTGCCTCAACCTTCCTGGAAGATTACGCTGGTTCTGAAAAAAAACAGAGCTAGTGGGGGAGCAGAAGTTAGTTGGGGTATCATGCACAGGGAAACAATCCACTGGGCAGAGGTCTCCAGAAGGTGTATATAAGAAAGAAATTTTTAGATTTAGAGGATAGTATCAGTAACAGGAGGTACTCTAATGAGGCAGAGATTTCTAGAGGAACAGATGCAGGAGGAAGATCCCAGCTCCAAAGATTGGGTCACTGATTGGTCTGCTCATAAAAATGGCTTTTAAGAATCTGGTGGTTACCCACTGAGTGTGGCAGAAATATATTGTGCACCTGCCAGGTGCAGCAGGTCCCAATAACTGGAGCTACCACACTTGTTTGCCAGTGCAGCAGAGGGAGCAGGGAGTGATGTCATGGGACCACACCTATCAGCTTCTCAGGCAGAAACAGACAGGAATCATTACATAACCTAAATGTTCCCTTAGTCTACCAACATCTACTTTTATCTCTGTCTCATGGGTTTACTCTCAGTTCTTCATGGCCAGAATACATTAAGGGATAGACCATACTTCAAGTCTTCTTTTTCTTCATCTAGGCGCCTGGATGTAATGTGTACTTTATGGTTCTAATTTGGAAAAGCAAATTAGGTGGTCAGGTGGCTGTAATTCTGTCCACATTAAAATTGTTAAATAAATAACGTGTCCAATTTAAACTGTCAATATAAAGTGTGTGTGTTAAATATTTACAAACCTAATTTCCTTTATGCTACAATATCTGATTCCAAAATGCAATATTAAATCATAATGGCCACAGCCTTTTTTTAATTATCTTTAGATTTTATTTATAGGAATAAAAAGCAGTTGGTTTAAGGTAGACAGGTTGAAATGTGTTGTTAAAAAATCATATCAATAACATCAGATATGAATGTCAATACTAAACAAACTACAGTCTATCTTTAACCCTGCTTTAAGCCAACATTTGCTCCTATGAAATAGAAACAGAAGAAGAAGGCTTTTAATTCCTTTTTATTGATTTCCTTTTATAACCATTTGGAAAGTCACTTAAAATTGTAATTTTGTCCAACGTAAAATGCACAGTTTAAAATGACTACCTCTCACTATGTTTGAGGTTATTTGAAATGTATAACAAACGGTTACATTTATTTGAAACCTCCACCTATAACATTATTCTTATTCAGAAGGCCTCTTTCTGGATTCAATACTCCTTAATGCTACCCAAGCTCCAAATGGTATTACCCAATCCATCCACGTTTTGTGAATAATCATCATTATAGGATTTGCGGGTAGACTTGGACCTGTCTCAGGTGATGTATAGCATTGATCACTTTAATAGCATAGTTGGGTTTGGTCCATTTTATACTTTCTTACTGTCTTCTAAGTCTTTTAACACTTTATCTTTCAACAACATTTCCATATCACACATGTTACAATAAAAGTGGAGAAAAAAAAACCTAAAATAAAAAAGCAACCCATATATAATACCATGTGCCCTCATCAGGGCTTAGCATCCCTGTGTTTTCATCCCTGCTCCAAAACAGGTAAATCAGTGCTTCTAAAAAAAAAAAAAGTCCATTAGTTAAGGTCTTTCTGTCAATTTTTGATAATTAAAAACGCAACTAAGATCTCTTTTAAGATCCAGAAGTAAAAATTTACAATTACTACAAAGCATTATAGATAATAATAATAATAATACAAAGATAACAAGCAATGGAAAATAGCAAGGCGTGGTTTCTAATCCAAAAAACGATCTTATGATAACTATATCTACTTTTTCGAACATTTGGATTAAAAACTAGCTATGGTCATATGTTATTCAGGATGTTTGAAGTTATTCTTAATACTAACAACATGTATGTTCAAATTATCTCTGCTGATGTATTAGACTTCAACACCTTCATTCTCACTTTTTATCAAGAAGACCTGAACATCCAAAAGTAAAGTTGATTTGTGACATGTTATCACTTAAAATGCTATAAGAGTTTTTGAAATGTTTACTAGAGGTAGATGATCTAGGTTCAGGATGTAAAAACCCTGTGTAGTTTTCCTTCATGTTCACTTAACCAGGTGATTAGCGTCCAGTCTGTGTTGTGGAGCTGGAAATGCAATTGGTTGGAATTAAACTATGCACAGTTTTTTTTTACTTTCTGGAACTAAATTATCCACCTCAGATGTCTTGTAACTTTACAGCTTAAATTGCTGACATTATTGGACAACTTCAGTTCAAAGAGCTAAATATTTTTCCCTTAGGTAGGGATCCATGTGCTGTTCAGTTTTGTGATACGTTTATTTTATTCTGGTTTATGTGTTCTTTGATATTGTGTTTCTTTACCCATAAACAACACACATACTTCCTGTGCACCAGTACGCGACAACAGAGGCTTTCCCAGGCAACATCAAATATGTTTACATTTGCATTATCTGTGATGCATCTCACAAAAAAATGCTTGACAGGTTTGATATGAGAATTTCTCTGTTTTCAAAGTCACTCGTTCAACGAGTTCATGAACTTTGAGAGAACTTGGAAGACTGAGAGAAAAAAAGTTGTAGAGAAGAAATGCTGGGTATGAGAGAAAAGGTGCAAGCAATAAAACAGGAAAATGTATAGGAAAATACATATATTCATGAACTCTTTCATTTCTGAACAGCTTTTAGGGAATCCTTGCTCCTGTGTGGAGAACAGACATTTTGCTGAGAAAAGGGAACACATCACTACTGTGACAAAGGCATTTTTATCTACTTTATAGTAAGCAGATCTCACTCGGGACCAACTGAGGTAGAAAGTTCAGCAGGAAGGAGCTTACAGAAGCTAACTAATTTAGAGACAGCCAAGTTTTCCCATTTCTGTCATGCCTTATTAATCACAATCCTGGAAATGATTATCCTGCAAAAAATCACTACAATAAGTTGTTTCTGCCGGTATTGTTATTAATTTACTGTCTCCCTCTCTCTTTATGTTTGCCCAAGCAGTTCAGTGTGCATAAATAAGCCACTGGATGATTTCAATTTTCAGACGGCAGCTGGCATCTTAAAAAATGGAGTCACGCTGATACAGTGAATGTATTTAAATTGCTCAACATCTATCACAATAAACAGTATATACATTTCTATACCACAGCTTCTTATTACAGTAAACTTCAGAGCCTACAAATTTAATGCTGTGCATTTGGAAAGTACTGTTTGAGTTGAACAATGCACCCTGCATGCATATAATAGAACAGTTTTTACTGTTTGTTTTCTTGTTTTGTTTTTTATTTATGCAAAAAAGCTATCTCGTCTCAGATCCATCTTTATCAGCAATGCTACCACAATAGGTTTGGTCACCATGTTTCAGTCTACTGTACTGGATAAAAAATGAATTGATATTTATTTTGACACTGTTTAATTTTATTTATTGTTGTTCCGTTTAGTAACTTTGATGCATTTTTAAATACATCAACGAGCTGCATCTCCTCGTGTCTACGTTTTTAGAAGAAATAAAAACTGTCTCCTGCTACAAATCCCACATCTGCATTTTACAATTTGAAAAATAATATTTAGTTAATTCAAATAGACAGATTTACATATTAAAATACTGCTAAAAAACTGTCTTTATAAGTCTTCCATCTTCCCAAGAGATAAATTATAGAGAAAAAAAACTATTAAAAAAAATACCTGCAAGATTGAAATAAGAAAAATATTTCAACGCATATGAAACAGCAGCATGCATAACGTGATCTCTAGCTAGGCAAGGCTGACACAGATTGGTTTGGACATGTTACAAATTAGAGATGCAATCTAAATGCATATAGCTGTCTCTGCATATGCCTTTGAATCTTAAGCAATATGTCGCAGCAATTACCTATTAATGGGGGTTATTTAATCACATGCAACCCCCTAAAGACACTTTATGCTCTGACAAAGATTTATTAACTTTGGCATAAAAAAGCATGGGGTGGCTGACTTAGAAGGGGCTAAAACCTATTTCAGGTTAATTAAGCTGATAACTGCTCAACTATTTTTGGACACTTTTGGACTGTATATAGAGCTTCAAACTTTCATTTTGGCTAGGTGGTGACTAATTGTAATAAGGTAAAAATAAAAGGTAAAAACAACAAATAAATGACACTGATGTAACTTCAGAAGTGATGTACTCCGATGTTTAGTTGTACTGCACAATATAAGGTGTGCTTAAAGCAGAAAACATCTTTCCTAGATGCATCAGTGCTTAATAAAGCAATATCAGACATGAGGGAGCGCTATGTCGGTGTATATCGTCAGTGGTGTGATTTGGTTGTAGGCACGAGGCTTTTATACAACAGTTCTGCAAACACATTTTATTAATCAGCTATATTACGCCACAAACAATTGTGATTTATGTGTTTATTTGTTGATCTGTTGGCTCCACCAACACAAATAGCTCCTCGACAAGGCTGTTGCCATGCAACAAACGGTAACATTTTCTGCGCAAAAGGTACTTAGTATGAACATTAATTAACTGTTAGACTACTGGTGTAGCGGAGGGATACACTGGTGAACAGTCCCAGTACTTATTGGTGAATATCAGCACTCACTTGGAACTCTCTTGTCCAATCAGATTACTCGGTTGGAACTAAGTGATGTATAATTTCCCATAAACATGGTTCTTGATTTAATTATGTATAGATTTGTGTAAAATCATGTTTTAACTCACTATCATACAAGACAATATAGGAATGCATTCTAGTCTTAATAATCCTAAAAAAGGCTTAAAACAAGGTATCAAGTTCCATGTAAGAGCCTAAATTAGGTCACTGGAGGCTATTCTGATGAATAGATTATAACATTGACCTTTATCAGTTGAAGGAAATTGATGACCTCTTCATCTCAGAGAAATGTCTGAGCAGGTGAAAACCAGTGTGTTGTTAAAGTATGCAAAAAAATGGATGCAGCACTAAGCCATATTTAGTTTTCTAAGTGCTGGATGTATTCATTGGTGCTTCTTTTTGTGAAAGCTTGTCTGCCTGCATATGCTTTCAAGTTAAACTTACTGGACCGTGTACCTCCATATGTCTGGCCTCAGTGCAGTCGGGGTCTTTGAATTATGGACTAAGATTAGCTAATTCAGTTTTCACTAAAGCGGATCACTCAACTTGAACGCAGGCTTCATTCTGTCTTATTCTCCAAAAAGAAAATCATGTCTGCATTTGTGGGCTTCCTTTTCCCCCCCTGTTGTGTTTGGTATAAAAAGTACTCTTAGAATTTCTTGTTTATTATGTACCCTGAACAAAAGAAGAAAACAGGTGTCTGTGACACTTTCAAACATACCTACAAGACATATTCCTTTGACAACTGTGATACCAGGTGTTAATTTCTGTGTAGTTGTTTATCTTTTTTTTGTGTTTTTGTTTTGTTACTTTTCAACATGTCTAGACTAAGAAATGTCCATCCTTGACTCAAAACATACTTTTAGCACCGAACAGGTGTTCAGTGAGATTAGTAGGAGGAAGACAGATTTGTGTTGTAAATAAGCCACAAGAAAGCTGTTTGTAGAGATGCATCTACCAGAATTTTGTGGCCAGTCTCCGTTTTTTCAAACTTTGTAATGCCAATGCAAATTGCACTTTCTAATTTAGAGTTGTGACAAAGAAGGATAAAAGAGTGTCATTCATTTTTCTTTATCCCCATTTCCTCTAATGGTCATGAATTATTTATTTTGGATATAAGTTGATGTCATGTCTGCATAGTTTAGCTGCTGTTCTAAAACAAAGGCATATTTTTTTTGTACAGCATTATTTATATGCAATGTAATGTCATCCCAAATATTGTACTCTCTACAGAATGTAAATATTTCCTTTACACTTAACTCTCACAAAGGTTCGCACCATTTGTTCAAGTCCAACATTTTCATTTAGAGATAAAGTGAAAGATCTGTAATTGTGACACTTGTGTTAAATATTAAAATGACAAAAGAAATAATGTAGATATCCTATAGGTGCATTAACAGCAAAATGACAAACAAATGTAAGGGTACAAATAACGAAAAGTACCAATAATTATACAAAATAAAAACTATGTCAATTATAGATTGTAAGAGAAGACTGTACAGCTATGGAAAATAATAAAGCTATTAATATAAAAACTGTGCTTAAAATATTTGTTCATCTGCATCACCACCTACCTTGCAGTTACTTATCTACTTACAATATAAAACTCAAATGGTTTAAGGAAACTGATTTCCTGAAACAATATAAGCTTATAAACTCAAAAATATTAATTTGAATAGAAAAATCAAATTATGCATATTTAATAAAATTTTAACATTCAGTTAAGTGAATTTAAAATCAGTAAGTTTTCTATACTCAGATGTATCATTTCTTAACACTTATTTAAATGTATCACTTGTAACTAGTACAAAAATGTGCTAACTTAAGTGATAAATACTACCAATACTTATAATAATAATAACACTTATAATACTGCTAAACCACATTAGCCATTTACATCCACTGGATGATATTAAAAAAAAAAAAATACTTGTGATCATGATGGTTATTTCATCGCATAGTCTTGGGTTTATCTTGGGTCTAACTTTGCATAGATTCTACCCCTCCAATCCAAGCTAAGGCTAAGAGAAACTGTAAGAGACTGAGTTTTTAATGAACATTTCCAATGATATCCCTTGCTGCCACATTGCATAGTTAAAGTCAATCCATCACTAACTGAACATTCTCACTCGTAGCCTGGAGGCAATATATGAAAATTATGACTATAGTGTCCCTTTTTTATACGAAACTCGTTGATTTATTACTTTCCTATCCCTCCACAGCCTTAATTATGTGGTATCATTTACACTATCTAACCTAATGACCAATCCTAATTTTAGTGGGAAAAAAAGAACTGGTGGGGGTCAATGTTTTATAATTTGAACAAGATGGAATGTTTTTATATTTTTGCAGTGATAATATTTATGAATTGACAAAATGTATAAAAACAATCTTTGCACAGACATCTGCTTTAGTCAGTTCAAAAAACATTTTCACTGCAGTTATTTTGGGCTAAAAAAAAAGCAAAGCAGGGAAAGTGATTTCTTATTTAGCTTATACCATGAATTTCTCTTCACAGTTTAGGTTTAAATTCCTAAACTGAGAATAAATAGTGCATTTTATGCTTGATTAAAACTATTTACCAGTTTGCCTCCCAATATTTGAATACTCTTTCTGTGCCAGAGTTGTAAAAAGAATAGACTAAATGAATCCAGTTTCTTACATTATGAGGCTAAAAGTGCACATCCAGATGGTAGAACTGATTAAATAACATGAAGGCTGTGATGCATCATTGTGCTGAATCAAAGAGACGAAATTGACACAGTGACTGGATGTTTTCCAGCACTCACTGAGAAAGCAGCAGCCACCCGCAGAGAGAGGAAAGAGCTCACACGTTTTGTTAGACAGTTCCTGGAAGTTCAGTGAAACGGCACATTAATCCCACAATCAGTAAATAACTCTTAATATCATCCACTGGAATGTTCCAGAGCCAAGATGCATCTTATCTCTGTAACCTTTACTAAACCGATTCAGTTTCCCTGAATCAGAAACGAGGCCCTTACTGTGAGGGAGACATCTCAGTACATGCAGAAAGGTTTCATCTAACTTGTTCATCTTTTATTGATTCCATAACAAAGAAACTAAAGGCATTGCTTCTGTAAAGGTAAGAGGAAGAACTAGAAGGAAGAAGTGTGCTTGAACATTTTTAATTCCACATTCGATAGAGTTTGCAGCATAATTTAGAATCAAATTTTTCGCTTATGGAGATGTAAACAATTATGTTTATTATTAATGTTTTAAAGAAAATACTTTACATAAAACACGTCAGTTCAAAGCTAAGCCCTCCCCCGCAAACGTGCTTCTCACAGCAGAACTCAGCAAAGCAGAGAGCCGTTTGACTTCAACCTAACTACCTCATGTCTCATTCACCTGTTAATAAACTATATTATTATTGTAGCTTTCAAGGTAGCATGCTAGGTTTAGCAATACTAACCTTGAAACTTTTAGCATGTTATTTTTAGCTTTACTAACCTCAAGAGTTGTGTGACAGACAAACCTGATGAGCGTGCAAGCTGAGGAGGAGGTGAGATGAAGGCATTTGATTGTTTCTTTTTTTCACTCACACTGAATGGCAGGGATTGGTCAGACTTTTTAGAGGTTAAAGGCTTTTCACTACTTTCTCTGAATACATAAGGTATGGCCTGTTCTAAGGATGGAAGGAGTATTTCATTTAAAATAAAAAAAAAAAGTGTTTCTGAACAGAATTACTAACTATAACTTTAAATGATGGTTGAAAAACGTTCTCACGTAGAGCAGCTCTTTAATACTCTGCATGTGGACCAACCAAGATCAAACTTTGATAAAACATACAAAAGGTTGCACTATTTGGCTTCCAGGTACTCTAAGGTGACTTCAGGTCACCTTAGAGTACCTTAACTAATTGATACAGGACATATACTGAATTTGGTGTTGCTGTGCAGCGTGCTGTAAGAAGGTATATTTACCAGGAGTATTTTTCTGTCTGGTGCCTTACTTTTCTGGTTTGGCTTGTGAAATTTGGGAGCTTGATGTGAAGACTGCTGTGTTCTCTGGCCAAACTTCCTTCTTGTGGAATCAGTTTATTGATCCGCAGTAAACACACACCTGCACAGCACCGTGGCTGATGTGAGTGTGAGTGGGTTCCTTGCGGTACCAGCTCTGCAGCTGCAGTACAGTTGCTCTGCGTTCAATGTGATCCTGGTAATAACAGATCCTTTTCTGTATTTTTTGTCCTAATATCTTATAAATGTATTTTCCCACAGGGTATATGACTCTGAGTAAAGTGTGAGAGATAAGTCTCAGCAAAAACATAAAGCAGGATCGGTTCGGGTTGAACCGCCCTTTATTTTATTGCAACTCCCACTGGGACCCTTTGGCAGTTTCTGTTTATCCAATTCGCTTTTCTGCTCTTCTGGACTTTGTCCTTTGAGCTGTATACATGGACTGTTATCTCACCTCTACCACAGTGATTCACAGTAAAATGCTTGTTTCTAACTTTGTCGTTTGTGGAAGTAAACTCATATAAGAGGATTATGTGACTGAAAAGAGCATTTGATCTTCCTTACCAGAAAGAGTCTGATCAGCAGCTTAGGGTTATTTGGCCGTCTTGAGTCTGACACACTCCTCTGTCTCTCATACTGTCCCACACTTTGCCAAAACAGCCTATTTAACTTTTTTTGTCTTCGGGCATTCATATCCTTTTGTATTATTTGGAAATTGCAAATACATTTTCGCTCTGTAGTGTCTGTGGTTTTATGTCTTTTGTTATCTAACTCATTCTTCTTTGTTGCTGATTCATTCCTTTATGCAAAAAGGAATGTTTAAACCATTAGGGTGCCCATAATTCAGATTGCATTTACCATATTTGGTCCAAACCACTGTCTGGATAGTATTAATACGTACATGCGTTTGACTGAGTGGAGCTTCTACTTGCATTGGTAGGAACGGTTTTAAAGCAGAATATATGAGTGTGGAGAATGGCTGTGTGCTGCAAAAGAAAACCATAAGCGCACCTCATTTGACAGAATGAGCAAAGTGATGATCCCCAAAGGACCCCCAAACACAAGTAAAGATAGCCTATTTACAGAGTGAAAAAGAATGACACAGTCACCACCTTATTCTCCTAACACAGTGGATCATTATTCATGCCGCTTGCCTGCATGAATTGTCTTGTACTGTAACAACTGCAGAAGAAGAGAAAAACAGATTGTGAACACTCACTTCGGTGCTGCCTCTGATTAACTTGTGTATAGTGTCTGATAAGTCACAGTTAACTAGATGGTTCCCTTCTCCCGTCACATTTTCAATGACTTTGAAAAGCTTTTACCCTATTCACTAAGTTTTTTGGAACTGACTTATTGCTTCTGGTTTTTATATACTTTTGAAAGGTTTTTTTTGGCACTACAGCACATATTCGTACATTTAATTGTTTGTTTTTATCTCTAAGTCAATTTAATTGCAAGTTTCCCCAAATAGCTTTTTGCTTATTAAAGGTCTCAATGCTCCATTGGTGGTTAGGGTTAGGGTACTGAACAGACTACACAGATATTAAATGCATTTAAATATACAGTAAAGCAGCAGTACAAGTATTCAGTACGACTCTTCACATTGTGTAGAAGAGATGAAGATTTTAAAAAACTGATAAAACTAGGCAAATGTCCACAGCACACATCTCAACAAATATATATATATATATTATAAAAAATAAGTATATAAAAATATTTATATACAGTTAGGGCCAGAAATATTTGGACAGTGACACAAGTTTTGTTCTTTTAGCTGTTTACAAAAACATGTTCAGAAATACAATTATATATATAATATGGGCTGAAGGTGCACACTACCAGCTGCAATATGAGAGTTTCCACATCCAAATTGGAGAAAGGGTTTAGGAATTATAGCTCTGTAATGCATAGCCTCCTCTTTTTCAAGGGACCAAAAGTAATTGGACAATGGACTCTAAGGGCTGCAATT
>JAUZNJ010013759.1:0-17666 GCA_034780135.1 Jordanella pulchra
TGCAATCAGCTGGTTTTCCTTAGATAGAAAACTTTTAACTAATCTGTCTGTGTGATTTGAATGAACTGTCCTTGTGAGGAGCCTTGAGATGTGTTGTGAATTGGCACTATATAAATAAACTGAATTGGAAAACTCAATTGAATTAACTACTTTATGTGGTCCCACCAGACATTTTGAAACATTTTGACTGTTGAGGTGCATCTTAAAGTGCTTTCAGCATCATCTGCAGTGCGTTCAACGTTTTTTGCTCTAAAAGCACTGCTTTAAACTCTTTGTTACTGGATGCAGCACATTAACCAATCAGAGAAGCTGTTCTGGGATCTGGCAGATAGACAGTCACTGCATCCAAGCCATGATCTCTGCTCCTACAGAGCTGTCAGCATAAAACTATGAAAAATAAACAAGAATTTATATATTTCAAAGTGTTTTTTAATGTGATAGAATTTTTCAAGCGACTGTGCTCTGATCACTCCACAAAAATATATTACTGTTGGACTCTGGTGAAACAAATTTTAAATATCGACATAAAATATCAAAACTTGCAAGTGAAATTTGTTGAAAATTATATAATCTGGTACTTACAGTTTTCACTGCCTAAAAAAAAAAGTTCATATCCACTTCTAACCACTATGAAGCATTCAGCAGGAAATTCATGAGAGCCTAGCTGGCTTGAAGGAACCATGGCTGGATTTCCACTGACTGACTGTTCTACAACTACAGAATATTTAAAAGTAGAATCATGAACAGACTGTACAGATCATGTTTTTAAGTTTACTTTCTCGCTCTAAACATAAACCTACTTTTCTCCTCCTCATTACAGCAAATAAAACAATGCCACTTTTCATTGCATCTGCCATCGTAGGAAAACTTCAATGAGAACAAGCATCTAAAATGAGGCGCTGGAGCTTTTTGACAAATAAAAGGCTTTCGATGTGAACGCAGCAATAATTTCCTTCCTCTCCTTTTGCTCCATTGTGCTGCTCTTTTGTCACATCTTCTTTTCTTTCTTTCTGTGTGCCGGGACCAGCAGACGAATCGCTCCGTCCAGATAGTTATTAAACGCATAAAGACCACCAGTTGTAACCATGCCAGAGTCATGGTTAGAAATGTTCCAAAGGCTTGGTGTGAAAGCAGCCCATGATCCTGGTTGTCTCCAGCTGTTTGGAGCACAGAGTAAAGCAGTTTTACATCTATCCCACATGTTGTGGCAACTTGAAATAAGGTGACTGATGTAAAAAAAACAACATTTGTTTTTCCAGTCAGGATAAAGACCAGAAGTGTCACTCTTTACTCTTTACGTACTGTCAGTTTTATTAGTTTTCACTAATTAAACTGACAATATGTTAAATCAGAAGTTAGTAGTTAATGTTCTAAAATGTTTACTTTGATGTTTTCTGTAAACAATGTGACAATGTGAAACCATGGTGTTGTTATTCAATGTCATCGTATCATGAGAATCTAATTTTCATGATGTGATAAAAACACCCAGGCTACAGCGGGAACCATGATGAAAGCAGTTCAAAATAACTGTAGCTGGAACAAATGAGGCTCCACAAGGATTCGAGTTTGTTGTATTACCACACAGACTGAAGAGAAGGATCCTGGTGGTCCAGGCAGATCTGAAAAGCTCACTGTTAGAGAAAGAAGGGACGTTTTAATTAAGGCTTTTTATGCTCACTTGTAGCAGGAGGGCTAATAACTGTGGAAGGAGCCTTGTTGTGAGATTTCAGTACATCAAGGCTTAAAACTTGTGTAACGAGCTTATTGAGGTATTATGTCTGTCCCTATAGAGGTCAAGAGGTCCTTCGAGTGAGATGTTAGCCTGATTTAAGGCTTCATGAGATCCCTATGGCACATTGTGTGCTACCTTTGTAAGGTGTAGGTGAGTAGGACAGATAAACGCGCTAAGAGGATATAGTTCAGAGGGGAATAAACGAAGATGGTGGACTCTGGAGAAGGAAATATGTTACAGTTTAATTTCAACCTCTGCCTTTTGATATCAAGGTTGAACGTTTGCTATAATTGTTAGTTTTCAGGTGATCTATGTGTGCCGTGATGTTTGTGCTTACTCACGATAAAACTTCCTGTTTTATTTTTATTTCTTTACTGCTGATATACCGAGAGGTTTATGATTCAGAAACAAAATGTTCATTGTTTCTGACTAATGTGAGGTGGAGGAAACAAACTGTCCCTTTCTGAGGCAGTCTGTGTGTTTACCTTGGTTCTCAATGGCTTCTTCAGAGGTTTGCTCTGTATCGTTGCCACGAAGCAGATAAATGTATATGTGTGTACTGTATTTGTAAAACGCTATGGGTGTGTTCATGTGCCAGGAAAAATAACAAGCACAAGGGAGGGTGTTGGTCTCTACGACCATTTCTGGAGTTCTGGGGGTCTGTGGTTTTTAGTTCGGCATCAAGGCACAGAGCCTGAACACAGAGAGCTGATGCACAGAGGCTATGGGTCTGTGGCCGCCGTATAAACGACGCATTCATCATCTTATGAGGGTCCAATCATTGGCTTTGATTGATATTTCCATTAACAGGACACATTCTGTGTCTGCAATAGTTGTCCATCTGATGAGTGAGGATTTTCTTGTTCGTTTTATGTTGGTAAAGAAATGCGGGGAAAGAAGTGTTTTCATGAAGGTTTAGATTATTTTATGTCCTAAAAATGAGAATAAGTTTATCCTTCTTCCTTTTTTCCAAGTGCTGACCTAAGATTTAATGCTAAATTGAAATATAGGCGATAAACTGTTATTATTGACGCATATCAGTTTTAAAGTCACTCTTTGCTATATTTTTTTAGTTATGTGGTTTGAATGGGTTTGCATTTTGGTTGTTTTTTTTATTTTTTTTTTTGTGCTTTATACTCTGTCTTCATCAAAGGGGTCCTAACACGGGCCCTGGCTCCCAGTGGCTCCTGTTGGCCCCTGTCTAGAACCACGCATGCTGCCTACTTTAACACCTGACTTTTTGTGGTATGATCAGTTTATTTTCTCTGACCTCTTTGTTGTTTAATAAACAAGGATGTGACTTTCGAAGCGGCAGCAGGTCACTCACAGCTGTTTTGATTTAAAAATGAATTAAAAAAACAATGTGGGACATCATGTTTAAATAAATACAAAAGGAAATGAAATGAGACTGAAGATTGGAGCATTTTTGTGTGTGTTTATCTGAAAGACCAGCTGTTCTGTTCTGTTACAGCATAGAGAGAAATATCTACACATAGAAATAAATGAATAATTCATATCTAGAGTAAAAGTCTTTAACCTCTGGATCCGGATCTGCAAAAGGTTCTGCAGAGGCTCTTGCTAAACTCAGCTGAAAATTATGAAGAACCCTTTAAATACAGAATAATATCAAGAAACTGAATGATAATAATAGATTCTGCAGGTTTTAATGTTTTTCGATTTTTTCGTTGAATTCCGTTGAATACCTGCTATGAATTTGCACAACATAACGATACAAAAGGTGCCATTATAATTATTTTTAGATCTGTTTTTGTTTTTAAAATGAAGTTGGAAACAATGTTATTTTGCTCTTATTCAAAGTGCAACATTTTCTGTTTAATTGATATTTATCAGAACATCATGTAACAATTAAGGCTCTAGATTCGATTTATTGAACTGGACTGAGAGCCAGAATGTCTTTTTGGGTTGGAAGGGCTGTAGAGCAGGTCTGGAGTATCTAGTATTTGAGGAATACAGACACTAAAACTTATTGATGCAAAATCCTAATAATTCTAATTGATTTTGCTTTTCTCCGTCCATTAAATGTATAAACTGCATTTAGGATTTGAGTTTGGGCAAAAGTCCCAGACCAGCGACGCTGTTGGTGAATGAAAAATAAAATGCAAGATGAATCTTTTTTAATATGAAAAAAGAATTAAGATTAAAAATCAAACTCCTAATAAAGAAAATGAGTTACTATTAGTTTTAGTCTGCCCGTTTCCTGATCATTACCCTTTATGTTTTTAACACAACGCTTTTGAAAGTGGCACAATGACCTGTGTTTACCTGAGAACCGTGGAGGGATTTCCTGCTGACAGCAGATTGATGTTGGTAGTTTTGCGCTCAGCATCCGCCCTCTGTTTACCTGTCCTCATTGTTTCACCTGAGTCACTAGAAGGTCAGAGGATACTTGTTGTCTCTTGTGATAAGCAGCTGGCGCGTTGAAAAACAGTGAAGCTATTTGCAAAGTTCTACGAAACCACAGATCTGCTTCTGACAGTGAAGTCTATGTTAATGAGCCTGGAATTCAGAAAACAAAACAGCTTTTCTTGCTCTGACGGCATCGACGAAATGGGCCAGTTTGGGGGTGACTGGAACTGCGATTGAGTTTATCTATTTTTAGCAGAAGAGCCAGGAGACAAGGGAATCTCTTGGAGAAAACAGGGCAGCATGTGTCTGCTCACATTCCACATGTCTGACCTTTGACCGGGCTCTGTGCTTGCAGCACTGTGCGATCTCTCTCTAATGAGAGTCCAGAAAAAGCCAGGACTTAAAAGCAGGGCCAACTGTTTTTAATACCCCATATTCAATTGACTGCAGATCCACCTGGCAGCACCTCATTCATACTTTTCTGGTTACCTGCAATTTCAGAGAGCTGCTGACCACCAATGAAACTCTTTGCAGTCATCAGCTGCAACGATTTGAGATTTATTTTGGAAATCCGTCCCTAAACTTTAAGAGGTGCACCAATAAATCACCTAATCGGCTCCTAATTGGTTGCTACTTTAAATTGTGATTTAAATTAATGATTAGTTGTGGTGATCAAACAAATCAGCTATCTTCACAGGCCAAAATGCTTGAATGTGTTTTTTTTTTACTGTGGCTGTTTCCATTACCTTTAAAATATCATTAGTTTGAATTGTTAGCAGCTCCAATTTGACCTTTATGTGCTTAAAAACAATAAAGCAGCAAAACGGTAAACATGGAGAAAAAGATTTAAAGAGCGAAATGGAAGCCATTTATTGTATAAGCGGATTCTGTGTGAGAAAGGCATGAATAAAAGGAGAGTGAAACTCCTTATCGAGGCGTTTCAGGGAGATCTGACTGAGATCTGGTGATGGGAGTTAATTTTAACAACTTCATAGCACTTTTAAAGTCCTCTGTTTGAAGGCTATAATGCAAACTGTTTCCCATATCCTGATGGTTCCTATAAGCCTTTTAATTAGGCCTTAATAAAGTTTTGACGTCTCTCTACTGCTCATGACTGCAAATATTGAAATATGAGTCAATTCATTTTGAAATTAATGTATTTTCTTGTCAATTTGAGCAGGTAAGAAAATGTAAAAAACAACCAAACAAAAAAAAACACTCCTAATATCTCATTTCAAGTGCATAATATCTAATTATCTAAATTTAAAAGCAGAAATATTAATTTATTGGTAGATCATCAGTTGTAGCTGCTTAAATAGAATAAATTAAATAAATAAAAAGTTATTTTTTTCCTCATTTTTTGCAGTGTTAGCATCAAAGATGTTGTCTGTTTTACTAACTGCTGCCGTTTCCTGCTGGGCAGCCGCTAAGTTTGACGAATTTGATGGAAAGTGACGTCACATTCCTCCACATTGGTCATTCACTCTGGAGTCTCTTTCCAAACGACCCGATATTAGTGGGTTTCAGGACCACGTCTGAATATGGCTCAAATGTGACTCCACATTTGTTTTTAAAAGCCTAACTTGATCACTTGAACCCACAGACATCAGATTTGCCTGCAGTGTAACTGAACGGGGCTCTTTTTGAAGCAGGTGGGGCTCTGGGTCAGTATGATAACCTTAAATAAGACATAGTTTTTATGACTTATTTGAAACATCTTTGCCATTTGTAGATTCAGAGCAGGGTCACCAAATATTTGTAATGGTTGAAGTTCCTTCAGTTCCTTTATTGTCCTTATTTTGACATGACTGTAATGTTTCCACACTGGTGGTTGTAAGCAGAAAGCAGTGGACAGCAACTAGTAGGGGAGGGACTGCCCTTTATTGTTTAATGCTTAGTAGAGCATTGTGAAGAGTCCTGTAAGCTGTTCCCTGATCAGAAACCTTTCTTTTTTCATTCTTTGAACTTGAAGGTCTTGGATCTTTCTTTCCTGAGCTGCGTTTCAGGTACGTACATTTTAATGGACTGTTGAGAAAAACCTCTGTGTTCTCAGGACATCAGAGTATAAATATTCCTGTCCTAAATTCTTTGCATTTGATAAAGACGACCTGATTCCATCTTTCTCAGGGTTTTCGATTGCTTTGCGATAGAGTCTCTTTGTTTCCTGTGAAACCATCAGAATGCTTTCTTTTCTTTTATTTTCTGGCTTGGACTGTCAAAAAGACAAACAATTCCTCAAGTCCTCCTGCCCCCCCCCCATGTCTTCTTATTCTCCGTCTCTTTTTCTCTTTGGTATTTCCCACTTCCTCAGTTGTATCCAGCTGAGACGGCTGGAGATTTTACACCCAATTGGTCCAGTTGGAGGCCTTTGTCGAAGCCCTTCTCTCGCTCCACAAGTGGCAGAAGGACCTGGGTTGTGAATGGTGCTTTGTGCACTGTTTTTCTTAGAGGGGGCCCTCTCTCTCCCACTCTCATCTGTCACAGGTCCCTCTCCGTCCACGCTCCACAATGCCTGATTGTTCCTGCCCGAGTCGCCAGGTTCCAGGCCAGATCCGAACAACGCTCTCCTGCCAAATTCCGACCCCGGTTTTCGTTTCTCTTCCACTTACAAAGGGGATTCTGAGTTACTGTCCACATTTTGGAGGAAAGACTAAGTTAGCTGTCCACTATCGCCACTTTATTTTGTCAGGCTTGCCACTGAGCTAAAGGCTGGAAAAATGTTTTGAGGCAGCCAGTAAAGGGGCAGAAATTGAATCATCATGCTCAAAGTAAACAGTAAGTCAGTGCTTTATCTTAATACAGAAAAGTCTCTCAGAGGTATTTGCATGATGATGAGCTAGTTTTGTTTTTCTTATATTTCAGCAGTATTATTATCTAGTCGTTTTTAATGTCATTCTGTCATCAATCCGTTTGGGAGACTCTTGTTCCTGTTTAATCTACCGTTTCTGTAGAGCCAGGTTGTTTTTTGCTTAATTTTTTTTTGGCCAGGAGAAGCATTCACATTTCCTCATTTCGTTTGTATTTTGATTCACTTTTAACTCTTGGTTGATGATAAGAAGGAACATGATAAGGTCATACTACCTCCTTTCCAATGCTTTTCAATACAGCAATGCATATTACAGCTCCCTGCTCATGGGGTAATTTCAGGGTACTTCCTAGTGAACCTATTAAGTATCTACAGTAATAATTACTTGGCACTTGTGCTATTTAATGTGTCACCTTTGAGTGCACTCAAAATATATTTAAGGGGGTTTTGATGTAGTACTTTCAGTTCACTATTTGTGAAACTGTGGGTGTATGTTTGAATATTAAAAGCTATCAGTTTTATTCTTTTTTAATCTATCCAATAGTCTCCATATGTTTGTTTGTCAGTTTTTTTTAAATCTCCTTATCTTGAGGTGGAAGGAGAGGCAGGGTCTTCCCTGCACACATCCCTTGTCCATCACAAGGAAATTTAAAGAAAAATGACCCAAACAGCCATGAACTTGGTCTAACATAGTTCTGATGCTAAAAGAAAGATAAATACATTCCATTAACAGAATCAAGATTTCATAACTAAGAAAAAAATATTTTTAAAGTTATAATTAAAGACAACAACTAGAAATGAACAGAAAATAAAACAAATAAAAATGCAGCCCAGAAGATTTAAAAATAGTAAATCTTTCAATTTAGCCGTGAAACTGCTCAAATGTTGTCACCCATGACTATGCATGATAATGTTTTCTTGCCGTTCCCAGGCCTTGCATAACACAGCAGGTGTCCACGTTCTGTTGACTGGACCTAGAAAAGTCGTTCTGACAGCTTTATTTTTCTTTAAGTTGTTGTGCCACCCCCCTGACAGAAGGGCACCCTGGGCAGGAAGCCAATCCCCTAAATAAAAACAGGCACTGTAGGTGCTCCTTAGTTTCTCTGCTTGTTTCTTGTTTTTTTTTTTTTGCACTATTTTTGTAAATATTTAGCTGTTATCCTATTGGATCCATCCACAAGTGATCAAAGTGTTATCATGTTGGGCAAACAAGGACCTCCAAAGAGTAAACATGTCGTTTACTCCCAGATCAAATCAAGAGTTCCAGTATCCTCCTCCTCCAGCCAGTCACAAAAGAGCTTGTGGTGTGCTTACCAACAACCTAATGATCTCTGCGTGGTGAAACTCTATCGGTGGCAGGAGGTTGGGTGTCTGGGCATTCCTGGCCATATGAGAATCCGATTCCAAGAAACCAAGACTCAAGCCCCCCCTCATAAACACAGCAGCACCAGCAGCAGCAATATTGTCAGCTAAATATAGGCCTTCTTCTGTCTTCTCCCCCTTCTGGGCTCCCCAGCGCTCTCTCATCGCTCCAGTATGAAGTCCATGAGTTGATCGTGGATTAGTGTAAGTCGTTACTCGCCTCCTGGCCTAATATCTCAAGTACTAATAGTGGTGTGTAAAGTCTGAGCCTGCTTGTTCCAAAGCATTGAAACGGCCTCCGTGTGAAGAGAAGATGATAGCTGTTATGAAATGTGGTGGTTATAAAACTATCAGTTATACAAACACACACCCACACACAGAAAGAGAAGTGTAAAGTGGGTTACATTCTTATTTTGACCAGGTCTTATATACCTAACAACATTTTTTATTATCTTTGAATAGACTCCATCAGCATCAGAAGGTGACAATATTTAAAAATACCCTGTTTTTTTTTTTAACAAACAGCCACATATTCTAATTTATTAAAATTTGATGCTGTAGATGGGCTTTTCCTTCTTTCTAGCTGCAGCTATGGTTGATTTCACTGCTTTGATACCAGGATCTCTGTCAAAGATGAAAGTGGTATCGGTCAGAGATGTCCCGATGCAACGTTGATATATCGGAAATTGGTTTTATATTAGCCTAAAAAGAAACCCAAATTAAAACAGAATATATAGGCCTGCATCTAAAATCTACCATATAAAGCAGGACTAATCAACTAATTTGATCATTGATTGGTATGTTACATAGAGCAATGGTACACAGACTCTAAAACATGGCATCTGCTGAATGAAATTGTTTTTTTTTTATTTCAAATTGAAAATCTTCTTCATGTGTGTAGTCACATGTATAAATTAGTTTTTGTTACACGATTTAACCATTTATAATAGCTACTTTTAAAATGATCAGTAGTTATTCTACTTAATTCCAAATCCAAATGTTCTTAATTCCACGTTTGTTTATTTAGAGGGTAAATGTAGTTTATTGAAAATATCTCTTTTAGATAAAAGGAAATTAACTGATTGATTTATCGATTACTAAAATAAACGATAGCTGCAGCCCTACTGATAGAAACAACCTAGCTTGAAGTTTTGTAACCCAGTGGTTAATTAAACATGGGTCAGTTGTTTTAATATCTGCTTTTCTTGAATATTGTTCTCTGGTTGAGTAAATCGATTGATGAAACATTTTGTAACATTACGCACTACAAAATAAGTGATTAAAGTATGTATTGTATCGGCCAATCCTCACAGCTCCAATCAGGGTATTGTATCGAAAATGAAAAAGTTGTATTGGGACATCCCTGGTATGAGCTTAGATTAGCTTTTCATGAAGTACAAGTAAAGGAACTTTGACACTGTTATCAGCCTCACTGCATCCATAACAATGGCAGCAATGTTCCATGTCACCAACATACTTGAAGGTAACAATGTTTGGAATCACTGAACAGGCTTAAATTGGAGGCAACTGGACTTTTGGCCAGTTTTTCTGACACTTTTCAACACACATCCTGGAGTCTTACCAGCCTGTAGTTGGAGCACTGATGTATTTAAGACCATGGAGGTCAACCCTGCTGAAAACATTCCAAGTCACATACAAATCAAAGAGCCATCCCTCTGAAGGGTTGCTGGAGTCTTTTGTTGTTTATGGGTTTTGTGTTTGGCCATTTAGACCATGAAGAGTGGGGTTGTATAATTTCTTTGGACTGAGTTCCAGGACTACATTCTAGCCTCAGTCCCCTCAGGTTGTTGGATTTTAAATTTGCTGGTATGCTGTGTTTTAAAAAGAAACATCCTGAGTTTTACAGGAAATGTCCCTGACGTATGGAATCACAATGTTTTTGCCTCTCTTTGTTTTAAACAGAGTATAGGTGTAGAAGATTCTGGATACCTGGATTCACACCATTTTTAGCTGACCTGCTTCTCCCAGTAAAGCACATTCTCTTCAAATTCTAACAGATGCCTTTTCTTTAATGAAGTTTGTTGTTTTACATGCATGACCCATGCTGTGTTATCACAAAGCCCGACTCTTATGCTAGTGACAGATAAGATCTTCAATAGTCGTTTTGCCTTTAGCATAAAGTGCTGAACATAAGTTTTGATAAAAAAAAGGTTAATGTAGACTCATGTTACCAATTACAGTTTTACGCTCCTAAAATTAGGCCTTTATTGCGGAGTAGTGGTAATAGAAGAGTCCAGTTTGCAGTTAGCCTCAAGCCATAATGTGTGACAGAAGCTACTCTAATTTGGATGGTATTTAAACTTCTTTATCTGGTGTCAATCGTCAGAAACACCTCTTCAAAAAATTACATTAAACTGTAAGATGAGGAAACAATTGACTTAAAATGTTACGTAAAACAACAAGTTAATTGTACAGTTTGTTTCAGGCCTGTGGAAAAGATGTGTGTCAAAGCATTGGTGCTCTAATAATGGTTGTTCACCCTATTGAGGTCAGACTGGAGCAAGTTTCACTTTTCATGCCTTATCAGACATGACCCCTCCTCTAATTTAACCTGCATTGCAGAATCTTTGGACGGTGTGTTCCACAGGAGACAGTTAAACGTGACATGCACAGAAATTTATGGTCCAAGGAGTTCCTGATGCACAATCAAAACTCAGGAAGAAATCCTGGTTTTCTAAACTCTCCTCATTTTTCCTATCTGGTTCAGGCATCTTTGTTCCCTCAACATTTGTTTCTTCTCTTCATACTTAGGGTTATTCTCTAATCAAAATGTTTCATCTCCCCCACTGTTTTTTCTACCCCAACACATGCAGAGAGCAAACCTGCTCCTGCCTCTTTAACAGAAGGTCACTTGTTTAAAGGCACCCAAGGGGCTCCATATTTCAGGCGGACAGCTCACATTGATTTACACAACACCGATGTTAAAGCTTTCACGGAAGTCGTAGGTATTCATACATTATGCTGTGATGTTTTAAGTAGTCAAAACAAAACAGAGCCGACCGAATTTTTAGATATAGACATGTGTTTTTTTTAGTCATCAAGAAGCAAACAGGTCGAGCTTGGATTCTTTAAAACTTTTTGCATTTCTTGGATAACAACATAAAAAAATACAAGTATAAAGCTAATTTGTTCCATTATTGTTGCAAGAAAAGTACATGTTTTGTAAATGAGAATTCAAAAAAAAAAAAAAACAACTGCAATCCAGAAACTTTGAAATCTTCTTAATCAAGGGAAATGTTTTGAGAAAAACTTGCTTTTCTCTGAGATTTTATATTTTCAAAAGATTTTTTTTATGAAATGCTTTTTTGATTTTTGTATTTTTTTCATCTTTACAACTTTATTTAATTGCTTTTTTCATATTTTTGTTTTAAACCTTGAGTTTTATAAGTTACATTCTTTTAAAAATCACAGATCACATTATTTTCTCTTAAAGCCCATTGCAAACACTAGACCAATTAAAATGTTATTGCTAACGTCCAGCAGACTAATCGAAATGCATCCTTGCTCCTTACACCAGAGGACAGCCCGCCCCCTAAAAGTAAATCTGGAAAACACATTTTGTAAAAAATGCAATTCATAAAATGTAATCTCAAAAAGAGAAATTTGAAAAACAACATGAGTTTAATAATAATAAAAAAAAAAAACATTTAAAAAACTTAAAGAAAATTTTATCTGCCTGAAAAGCAAATTTAAAGTCCTTTTTTGATAATGGAGTTTCATTTCTAAATTGCACCTTTTTTTTACATTTTAATTTACAAAACTTGTTTTGTTGCTTTCAGTAAAAGTGGAACAAAATTGCCTCCAATTCAGTTGAGTTTTTCCTAAAATAAAGTTTACTCTGACAATAAACAGTCTGCCTCTTTAAATCATAAAGTTTCTGATAGAACGGATGGTAAAGAGCTTGATTTAACATATTTCAGGAATGGCTTACTCGCATCTGTGTATTAACGGTTTTCAAGAGTGCAAGTTAATCTGTTTATAAATACCAAAATGGGATATATTCCATTAATATGTGAGCTTTAATTACAACGTTTAGCCTTTATGTCTCCATATTTTAATTACCATTCAGTTCTATATTTTATACCAAAGTGTTTTCCTAGCTGGAGTGTTTAGTTGGTTTGAAACAAACCCTGTTAAGGGCTGTTCACTCAAGCATGAAGCAAACTGAACCTGTTTTATTTTCAAATGTGTTTGGCCTTGCATGACTGACTAATGTAATTGCTCTCTAAACCTGTTATCCGTAAATCATTTTCATACCTTAAGCATAAACTCCCTGATATCTGGGCTTCTCTGTGGATCTGCTCTGCTGTTTTCTATACTCTGCAAGGTAAACGTTGAGATCATTAACAGGCTACTTTTTTATAGCAATACCTGTCAATACTGGGTATGTGAGCATAGGTGAAGAGGCAGGATCTGACTTGTAAAATAATTCAGGAAAAGCAATTTTAGTTTAAATGTTTTCACTGCTTCCACGGTAATGGCTTCCAAAAGCTTTCATGTAGGTTTATGTTTCCATCTTTTCACCTTTAGTCCCAACAAAGTCAACAAATACAATGTATTTTTATAAGAGATATCAACACAAAGCAGTGGAGTGGTGAAGTAGAAGGCAAACACAATGTGAGGTGGAAAAACGAGCACTACAAAGCCTGTTGAATAATCCCTCTCCACAGTGAAACATGGTAGTGACAGCATCATGCTGGGGGAATACTTTCCTTCACCAAGGACAGGGATGCTGATGGATTGAACAAAATGCAGGTCAAACCTGGACGAAGAACTGGAGCTGTTGTGATGCCCAGGTGTTAGGTTTTCAGTTGGAACATTATTATTTAGTACATCTTGTTTTCAGTTACTTCATTCTGTATTTTTTTTTCATAGGTTTGGTTTTCACCTTTAATTACTCGCATTTAGTCAGAAGCTGGAGCTAATTTTGTAGTGTCATTTTCCCCAATGTCTGTACCTGTGACCTGCTCTTTTTAAGTTGTCACCAAGCATTTGATCCTGTGTTTTACTCCCTTGTCCAATGCAGTTTTCTTGTTAAACTTAAAATTTTATTAGAATAATAAGCTCACCATGGTGATTCTCAGGGTTATCCTGCATGTTTGTCCCTCAAAACCTCACAACAGCATCACCTTCTTGCAGGACAGTTCCCTGAAAACTGGAAGCTGTGCTTGCAGCTGAAGGTGTGTGGAATAAATTCTATTCCATTGTTTTTCCAAACAAGAAGCACTATTTGTAAATGGACATACGAAAAATATAGAATAACAAAAAAAAAAAAGAAACTTTAAAAGAACTTCTTAATAAAAAAAGATTTTGGGAGTGTTTGCTGTTTTCTCAGATTTTATTTTATAAATATATATGTATATTAACCATATTTTAGTTTTATATATATATGAAATAATTTTTTTACAGATTTGTTTTAAATTTAATATTTTAAAATTTCTCATTTTCAGATTGATTTTATTGAATTGCATTTGTTTCAAATTGGGTTTCTGAGATATTATTCTGTTTTTTTAAGCTCAATACAAACAGCTGCTCTCAGTGCTCACATTTACCAATAAAAATGGTGTCGCTTGCATCCAGGAAAGCCTCCCATGAGAGGTGAAGAAAATTGTATCTGTAAAATGCAATTTAAAAAGAAAGCAATGTGTAAAACACAATCTGAAAAGCAAAATAAAATCCGAAAAATCATAAAAAATTAGAAAAAACTCGATGGATTTTTTTCTTTTAGTTAACTTTATTTAATTTAATTAGAATTCAATTAACCTTTTTTAGAGTATTTGTGAAAACAGCAAAGTTACTGTCAAAACCCTCTTTTGATTAAGAAGTTTTTCAGTTTCCTTTCTAGTTTTTCCATTTACAATAAATAATGGAACAAAATTCACTCTATAAAGGGCGGTTCTCAAGCCTTTAATTTTGTGGAGCTGCCTTCTACGATCAATAAAAACAGTTGGACTTCACTACAGCTTGAAAAAACTGTATTTTCCACCATTCACCTCACAATTATACAGTAATATGTGATATTTATTAACGTAAAATGGTCACAACACGATGGGATATAAAAAAAGTTGAAATCATGTAACAGAGCACTTTGCTCAGGTACGATGAAAGTAGCTCCATTTGAATTCAACCTCTGGTAGAAAAGAAAGACGGAGTACTTGGAATTTTGGTTAACTTAACTGAAGTTTGACCTTTTTTTGATGCAATACATTAACACATTAAGCATATTAACCTGTGATCTTGTTTTCATTTCCAAATCTACAGAATGATGTCTTCCATGCGAGCCACGCCTCCTTTTCACCCACCGTCTGAGGAGGCGGATCTGATGGGTCAGGACAACACATCCTGGGCCGCAGATGAGCGAGAACGTCCGACATCAATGGCGTCGCCTCCTTTGGATGATCAGCCCCAACCGGATGACGCCCAGCCCGCCGGGAAGAAAGCAGCGGATGTCGAGTGGGAAACATCAGCCCCCCCCACTGTGACGGTGAGATGTGAAATGAAATGGACCATATCTTACACCGAGATACGTGGCTATAACTCAGCTCTATAAACTATATGTGGTTGCTGTGTGTACACAGTGAACACACTTGGGGCATGCAGCTCATAAAACACCCATGAAGTACATGCTGGGGGCGCACCAGGGTCTGCAAATTCTCATGCATAATGATGATTGTGCACTCTTGTGTGCACCCTTTTAGATCCATGTATATACACTAACCCAGAGTGAACACACACATTTCCACAGCAGTAGTTGTTTCTGGTCTGTTTGCTGCAGGCGGTGCTGCAGGCTGCCCAGCGAGGGTCCTCCTCTGGAGAGCTATACCCCTAGATTTTCTTCATCTCCACAGCATGCTCTCAGGTGGATGTATGTGTGCAGGTTATTCGGCTTTAGGTTCTCTTGTTTCCCAGTAGATGAGGCAGGATTCACTTGAGCTTCTTAGGTAGGGAAAGTTTTCTGCCTGTCATACTCGTGGATAAACACACAGCACTATCATAACACGAAGGTGTGTGTGGCTGTTTTTAAAACTCCTAGACATGCAGTAAATTGGGCTGGGTTCAATAGATGAACAATGGTGTGTTTAATGGTAAGCACATCTAAAATATAACTCTATATCTGGTCATTTTCAGAAGAGTAAGCATTGTTTGGTAGTGTGGTGAAACTTAGATTTGTTGGTGCTTCAGTATTAAATGTTCAAAGCTGCCTCAAGGTAAACGTGTTCCTGAATCCTGGGAAAGCTTTAAAAAAGTCAGTTTAAAAGTGGAATCATTGACTTTTTTGTCCCATAAATATTACAAGGTTGTAGAAAAACAACACGTCGAGTCCATGAAGTCAGTAAGACAGTTACATAATCCAGTTTGTTTGACTAAAGGTAAAGCCTAACAACAAAGTAGACACAGTGCCTTGTAAAATCATTCATAACCAATAAACTTTTTAGTTTATAAACTTTACAATATATTTGATCTGACAGACAAAAAGAAATAAATATATTCTGTAATGTGGAAGGAAAAAATCTGAGATAAAACTATTATGGAAGAACTTTTTGTTGAACTGCTGCAGCAGGTCCTTTGGGGGTTTATCTCTACCACTTGTGCACATCTACAGGCTGATTTTTTTTTCCCAACAGTGAAAACTCAGTTCAACTGTAGAGAGTCTCTGAGCATGTTTTTTCAAGTCCTGCTGTCAACTGGTCAGTTAACTTTGGGTGATTTGATTTATAATTCTTCATTGTTTCAGACAGAAAAAAACTCACAAAAATGTTCAAGGTTATGACTCAACTTTGGGTAGGAGAGTTATTAAGGAACATTAAAAGCTTAGGAAATAAAAAACTTCAGGTAACTGATTCGATTTTGCACTTCTGCATGTTGTTGACGGTAGAAGCCTAACATAAGTCTGTAAAGGAATTAGGATCATAAAGGCTGAACTTTGACTAGACCATACAGCTTAGATAAATGGAAGAACTTAACTTTTCCATCACACCTCTGGCTCATTGTCCTTCTGGAAGTTAAACCTTTGAACAAGGTGATTAATGTTAATGTTAAATTTAGAACCTTGTGAAGCTAAGCTTACGTTAGCTTGATTATACTGAGAAAAGTGAGGTTTGAATGAACTCTGGTTTATAGATGATCAAAGACATTAACATTTATAATCCATTTGTGTTCATGTCCAGTTCTGTGTCAGTTGATGACATAGATGCTGTAGAATAGGAAGTCAGAATTAAACTCTTGAAAAGAACAGCGACGAGTCTGAAGATGCTTTGCTAACGCTACTAGTGGTAACAAGGAAGAACTTCAGTTTCTCAGGTTGGTTCCTTAATTAAAGTGACAAAAGTTAACATCAGCACAGGTCCACAAAGTAAGAGAGAAGGTGCATAAAAAAACAGCCATGATCAAAAACAAGAAGCCCCATGCTTGTGAAATACAAGAGGCCTAATGGTGTTGATTCTGTATGCATAGAACAATCAAAATGCACATGGAGAGTAATTTACATGTGTATATTTTAAATATTTTATTATACATTTTCACTTTAAACAAAATTCTGACTACATATACTAAACTAAACACTGGTCAACCTTACAAATTAATTAATTGACTCCTGTGGTCAACTGGTTTGAAGGGAGTAAATTCAATTGGTTATCAGAGTAAAAAAAATGCTGTTACCAAGTTTCTCTCATCTTATTAGCTCCCCTGTCCCTTCTCATGAAGAGTAACCTCAAAGCATGATGCTCCAACACCATGTTTCATTATGGGGATGATGTATTCGCTGTCATATCCAGTGAAGCTTTTCCATCACATATACATCACGAATACCTTCTCCTTTCCCGCTGTAAAAGAGTTTCTCCTTCCACATGTTTACTGGGAGGCAAATGGAGGCCATTTCTTGTATGCAGAGAAGAAATGCTACTTAACAATCCTCTAGTGACACGCTATCCCTAAATTCTCATTACAGAGGTATCTCTTGCTTAAACACAAAGTGTACAGCAGGGCCCCTTTTTGGAGCCATTTCAAGGGCATCTTAAGATCCTGCTGTTCGGCAAAGCCTGTTGTCTTTGAAACATAAGCCTCCGAAGGTTCTCGGAGATCCCCTCAGTCTGTAAGGGGGTGGAGAAAGCATCCTGAAATAGCTCCGGTGTTGGGACACCTGTGCTAAAGTGTCTGTTGTGTGGGACAATGTGGTCATGTTGAGAGGATTATCTTTTCGATAATTATAGACTCTTTTTTTAATCAAAGGAAACGACAATGGGATCCTTAAAAAATCTTAACCAGCGATGAACAAGGAGCTTGTGGGGTCTACTTTTTCCTGAAGCAAGAATTAATAGATGGTGTACAAAAAAAAAGGGGGGGGGGGGGGGGTAGCCTGAGGTATAATAATGATCACAC
>JAUZNJ010013770.1:0-17665 GCA_034780135.1 Jordanella pulchra
GTCTCTTGGATGAGAGGCGAAACGTCTTCTAGAAAACTACACGTCCAGTTGCCTAAACTGAACTTTCCTAGCTTTACAACAGAGAAATAAACACTCAAAGGGAAACTTAAGGGAATCAGCTAACAGTGTCATATTCTAATCTGAATAAAGTAGCTCCAGTTAAACAGGTAATAACTTGTCCTCATTAGTCCACACAAACCCAACCTGGCTGAATCAAATTGTGTTTTTGTATTGTTCCACTGAAGACATTGTAAGCTGGGCATGCATGTGAGCACACATGGAAACACATCAATGATGCATGACACCTCATCAAAATCCTACTGCTCACCTGTAGAAATCGACTAATTAAAGGATCCTCAATGTAGTAACGCTGAGCGAGACAACAAAAAGCAACACTGTAGTGCAACTCGTGGAGCACTGGAGGAGTCGAGTCACAGAGAGGATTTAATGGGATTCTTTAAACATTTTAACACAAAAAGGAGAACAATTCATAGGGATGGATGTTGTGGATAAAGGAGAGCAAAGAAGATGTTGGGCGAATCAGAGGACAATTCGCTCCAGTTTTGTTAAAGGTAAGAAAAGAAAGCAGAAGAAATACTAGGTAGGCAAGGTAGGCTTGGGGGTGGGAAGTCATCAATTGTACTGAACTAATAGTAAGAAGCAGTCATCAAAAAACATCCAAATTAATACAGACAAATGTAATCATATCTGAAGATTGTAGAGTTTTACAGCAGGGGAAACATTTACACAAATAAAATTGACCTAACAACAGGGGGCCTACGAGCAGTGGACGTACCAACAGTTGCTACCTACTTCCAGGGGAACATTAGAAGAATCCAAAGACCTTCATGGCAAGATCTACGGCTGCCCTGTTTTTACCATCTTCATTGTGTCCTCACACATGATGATTCAAAATAACGCTACTGGAAGAAAAAGATCTCTGCCCCCCACCCTCTGTGTAAACTTTTTTTTCCAGCTTGAATAGTTCAATTACTTATAAAGCACTTTTTAGACACAATGGTCTCATGCAAGAAGTGTTTCATAAACACATTCCTAAATCGTTTTTACAAGTGATTTAGGAGGAAATGTCTCCTTCTCCATTAGACTTAGACAGTACTTTATTGATCCCTTGGGAAACTCCCTCAGGAAGTCCTCCTGTTTCTTCTCTAAGGTAGCTACTAATTCTCTGAGTGCTTCAGACTTACTTAGGAGTCTGGTTCAATCAGTCAGCTGTTATCATAACATGGTTTTTCACTAAATGACCACATTTCTTGTTACCTAGAAGCAATTGTCCCTTTGATTAGGTTGCACCATTCTATATCATGGAGCTCTGCAATAAAAATTTAATTTTATTGGCTGATGACAGAACTACACCTGCAGCTGGTATGTCTGGACCCAGGGGACCAAAAAAAAGAACAGTCAGTGGCTCTATGTGAGATCAAGCTACCATTGAAATAACATATGGAACAGAAAATGTAGGAAAGTTCAGCAAAGCTCATCTAATGGTTATACTTTCATTGACTTCCCTCCTTGGTTTGTTACCAAACTAAATGTGGATGTTTGGGTCTGAATTCATCAGATCAGAGTTGTAACATTTTAATGTTGATGTCTGATAGAGATGGAGAGAGGAGGAAGGGATGACAGACGGTCTGCAGATGTACAGTACCAGGTGTGTGTGTGAATTCAAGGAGATTTAGCAGAATGTTGTCATGTTGATTGACGGTGAACTCATATAGGGCTTATGAATAAACATCACAATCCATTGCATTCCAGGTTGTTACGAAACACTTTATACAACATGCCAGCCTAAGCAAACATAAACAACAATGAACCATGAGAAAACCAAGTCTCCTAATTAAAACAAGTTGAAAATCATTGAGAAAGAGCTGTAGCCTACTTGTAGAAAACAGCGTGAATTAACAGTCTGGTCCCTATGAACACAAAGAGAAGACTACACACCTAAATAAGCTAAGTTTTCTGTCGTCCTTCAGCAGGTGCTCAATTTCTGCTTGTCTTTGAGAACACAGTCTGTACTCTCTTTTCTTCTTTTTCAGTTTCATCCACCTCCTACTTCTGTTCATCTTCAGCAACTTTCTCAGCTTTGCTTCAGTCATGTCTGCCATCTGACCTGTTACATCCAGTAAGGCTGCAGGTGCACAGATCTCCCCTCTGGCAGCTCTCTGCCGTCCAGGAGTTGTTGTTTTAACTTCTGAATGTCTAAGATGTAAAAAAGGGAATGTTGTGGTAGGCAATATTGGTTCTCCTGACAGAAACCACCGATACCATCCAGCACTTATTTGGTACCTCGTTGAACTGTACTCCATGTTCTTTCTTTAAGGCTAGAAAGCAAAACAAACACACTACTGGTAGGATTCAGTTTCCCCTCCTGATCACGAGACTGACTGTAGCTGCTGATAGACAACAGCCGTTACACATTGTTTTTTTGTTGTTTTTTTTAGATTATTTGATGAAACAAAACTGCAGCGCTCCAACAGTAACATTACATTTAGGAGATTCCATGTCATATTGACTCTCGATGCATTGTGCTGCTGACATTGCATTCCCAAGACCTATTTAAGCATCCATCCATCTTCTCCCGCTTCATCCGTCAGACTATGGGTGTAAGGCGGGGTACACCCAGGACAAGACGACAGCAACACATAAACACACAAAGACAACCATGCACACACACTGAGGGACAATTGAGATAATTCAGCTGTGGGTTGAATGTCCAAGTTTCAAGCAAATGTACGGGGAGAACATGCAAACTCCATGCATAAAGACCCCAGGCCGGGATCGAACCCAGAAGCTTCTTGCTGCAAGGCAACAGCTAACCACTGCGCCATACAGCCGTACAGCCGCCTATTTAAGCATTTAAAGTATAATTTGGACATCTTATCCCTATCAGAAATTTTCATAGACTGGTTTTGGAGTCATTCATTTTTATTTCTAATATTATATTTATCTTTATACTTTTTTACTTCTGTAGCACCACAGCATTTACAGTTACTATGATGTATTCCCCACTTCTTGCCTTTTACTGGTCCTTTAATTCTGCTACTCAGCTCTCAGTCAGCAAAACCTCCATCTGTCATTGTTCTGCACGTCGCCTCTACTCAGATGATCTGATTATCTCCACCTGCCTTCACTGCTTCACTCTCATCAGCTGCACCTGTTCGTCTGCCTTTATTAACCCGCTCCAGATCTATGACCAACACCAGATTATTCATTCCAGCCCTTTGGTGAGACAAATCCAGCTATCCTTTTGCTTGCTTGTCAACTATTTGTTTGCCTCCCGACCCTGATTTCTACCTAGCCCCTGTTGGACATTGGTTGCTTGTGCTTCTGACCCCGTTCTGTTCCAGACCACGTGATCAGGATTGTTCGTTGACTCCACAGTCAGAGCAAAGGAAGAGAAATTTATGAGAAGAATGTGAAAATGGTGTATGTGGCTCACTGTATCAATGTGCTCTGCAAAGAAATCAAGATAAAGCGTTGAAGGAACAATAGAGTCATTAAAAAATTAAAAACAATAAAATCGCGGTGTTAAGGCCTGGCAGATGATACAGTTTTCAGTTGATTTTGAAAAATCTCAGCAGTCAGCAAAGCTAGGCTGGAGTGGAGGTTTTTCCAGGGTTTAGGAGGCACAGACTGAAAGGCTCTACCCCCTTCAGGATGTCATCTGCGTGGATGTGATTGGAAATGTCATAGAATTACAGGAAAATTCAGGCTAATGAAAGAATGTAAAATAAAAATGATAGTGGGCCTTGAAGAACCCCACAGTTCAGAGTAGCAAGAATCAGAAGAGAACTTGACTGTCCTTTTAGAGAACGTCCTGCTGGAGAGATGAGAGGTGAACCAATTAAGGTGAGTGCTCCAAAATTCTAGTCCAGAACAGAATTAGGCTTTTCTTCTGTATAGGCAGGAAAAACTGGTTGGAGTTGATGGGAAGACGACCGGGTTAGAAGATCATCTTCTACCCAAAGAACGCCTCCAAACACGAAGCCAGGGCTACAATCAGTGCAGCAGAACAAATCCTACTAAAACAAACTTAGAAACACCCAAAAACTGCAATCCTGCTGAGCTGCAGCTGCTTTCCAAACGTGGCAAGGTGCACACTACAGAGGGCCCGAGCAGGGTTCGATCCCTAGACTCCCAGGTGAAAGTCACACCCATCGACTAGTCAGCCCTTTAGCCAAGTAGCCAAGGCACATGATTAATTTGAGGCATAGTGACAGGATCCTAGACTGTCACACAAAGAAGACAGAGGAAAATATTCTATGTGAGGCAGTAAAAAGCTGGTAGAGAGCTTCACAGCAGACAGTATTAATGCTGCTGCAGAAGACTTGTTCAAGTTTTTTGTTGCAGAGACACTTTGTTTCCCTGTGAACCATTTGCCGTGCTGAAGCACCGTCCTCTGCCGCTCTGCATTGTTTCACCCTTTCAGTCACAGAACAATACCTTAGAACAGCCGTCGTTCCTGGCTTCTTGTTTAGGACCTTAATGAAACTGTGCGTCACTTTCACTGTGATTATAGTTCATTAGCATTCAGCTGAAACTATAATGGGCTTCGTTCCCTCTGTCACATTCAGCAGCTCTGTTTATTGTAACGTCCCCCTGAGTGCAGCCACCACTTGCTATCACAGCTGCTAATAAAACCAAAGGGGACAACATTACTCTGGAAGATGTGAAGAGTCTTAAAGCCATCATCACTTCATGAAAATTCTCACCTGGAAAACGTAAAACACATTCAGCAAACAGCGTTAAATAATGATTCCCTGAAGCAGCTGTAAAATAAGTCTGGATATTTATTTAAACACATTTCCTTGTCAGTTCATTTCCACTGCCTCAATTACAAAGTTGGTTGTCATGGTTACCAGCAGTTCCAAGTAATCCTTCACATCCACCGCCTGTTGTGCCTCTTGGTACAACATAGTTTCAGAGGTTGCTCTTCCTCGCTGCCCTGTGGAGTCCCAGTTAATGCTGACCTTTAGTCATCTCTTGATCCCCACCCACCCAAACACCTGTTACAGCTCCCTAATCAGCCGCCCACACAGGAACCCGACTCACCTACAACCCCTTCGCCCTCTTAGCTTCGCCTTAACGAACCAACTACCATAGTGAACCTGCTCTTCCTCTCTCAGAGCTCATAAACACACACTGCTAGAGAAATCACAGGCTTAAAATTATCTGTAACATCTGAAAAATCAACTTTATTATATTTACAAGTGCATCTCAAAAAGAGGGAATGCTGGTCAAACGTTTGTGGATTTTTTCACTAATTTGAAGATGTGGTACTCATATATGTGAGACGTTTTAAGTCTTCATGATAATGGCTCATAAGATCACTACCTATGCTAACATGATTAAGCCTCAGTGCTCCCAGTAAACATCCTCTAAATTACTGTAGGAGATTTGCTCAAAGTTTAAGGCGGCAGTGGTCCTTGTACGTGTTTGTTTCCTACAAACTCCAAGAAGTTTCCATAACTTTTTTGCAATCTAACCTAATCTTACCTAATTTTCAAACAGTGATTTTTGGTTTCTAACAGATAGATGAACTTCAAATATTTCACTATGTGTAGAATATGAGACATTGTCACTGCTATAGGTAGGATGCATTCCAATCAGTCTCAGACCTAAAAGTGGTCAATCATTGTCCTATCAATAGGAAGAATTTTTTTTCCTGACCTTGGAGCTAGAAACTAGCGCAGTGTAACTGAAGTACTCCAGACCACTAGGGGGAGACAATCCATCACACACATGGCACAAAGCCCTTAATAACGAGATAACAATTTTAGCTCAGAGAGCTTAACGGCCTAAAGTTTGAAAGGTTTCCGTCTATAAGAAAACATCCAACCTTGATTGCACGAGCAGAGCAGATCTTCAGAGAAGGTCCAACCTGATTTATGTTTGCAGTCCAGCAGGCAGTGTGTGCAAAAAGTTTTTTCTTTTGCATGAGTGACATTCATAAATATGCAGATTATGTTCTGATGACAAAACTTATGGGTGGAGGATATGCAAATGTAATTACTTATCACGTGCAAAGACAATTTTCAAACCTCAAACTTACTTTTTAGGTTTATCAAAAAGAACAGGTGGAAACAAAAAAAATACAATTCAGCAGACCTTGTTTTGCCAAAGCAGACATTAGTAAAGTGAGAAAAGATGGAGAGAGGTTCTTTGACTATATTTGGACTGCATGAAATTAAATAATGGCAGAATAGTTTTAGTGGGAAAAAGACATCTGTGTGGGCAACAAACTAATGCAGCAGGAAGCAACTCTATATGCAAGACTTTAAAACTAAATTTAAAGCTAAATAAAACATTAACATCCATGGGGCGTGCAGGTGGCGCAGTGGTTAGCGCGCACAACCCATGTATGGAGACCTTAGTCCTCGACGCGAGCTGTATAAGAAAAATTAGGCTCTAAGCCATGGAGATGGAGGTAATAGAGAAAATAATAATTTTAGAAATTAATGATAGGTAATTCGAAATATTATTAATAATTTATTTCAGATTAGTAGCTTAACTGAAACTTTTGCAAACATGACTACAAAATAATTAAATGCTAAAATGAACTGTCATAAATCTGGAAAGGTTGTGTTTGTACCAGCCCGTGCGGATGTTTTTCTCCATTTATATCATTTTACTATTGTTATTTCTGACAGCCCAACTATGGTCATAGACTGGCATCGTAGCACAGACCCTCTGTGCTCCTCAGTTTGTATCTCACTGTCAAACGTTCTAAATGTAGAGGCATTAAACTGATGATGCAGGTTTGAAAAATGAATCCGCACATAATAAATATCTCCATTTTCAAATCCTCCATCCATGAATTTTTTGTTTGATCATCTGAATATGATCTGCATCTTGATTGAGACACAAACACATCATAAGGTTTGCATGCTGTCTGCTGGATTGCAAAAGCAAATGACTTTGCTCCTTTGAAGATCTGCTTTGTTTATAAATAAGTCTGCATGTGCAAACCTTTTTTAAGAAAAGAACCATTTAAAAAAGATTCAGTAAAACATACCTTGTCTCTATGTTCTCTGGATGGGTTTCTCTCGGTACAGACAAGCTCCTGTCAAATGCAGACATATTCTGAGGATTCTGTAGGAGTTCACAGGATCAGAGATGGACAAGTCACCAGGTAATACTTGTTGGGGGGAGTGGCTGGTTTCCTTGTCTTCACTCTAGTCTATTTGTGTGAAAAATTAGTAATTGATAACACATCACATACTTTTCATTGGGATCATTAAGGTATTGCTGTGTTTAACTTCACACAATTCTTCAGAAACATTGTTTAAACTATATATTTTTAATTTCATATGACCTGACAAACAAAATCCTTGTTGATTTATGTTGTTTTCTCCAACCTGTAGTGAGTTTAGATTCATCCACAAAGGATCCTGATTATATGCTGTTGCCTATCTAGTGACTGTTCTGTTCTACTGGACAATTGTTCTTTGAATGCTTATGTCCTTATATCTCTCCAGAAAAATAAATGTCTTGATGATTTTCTTATTTTAATTAACTTGCTGGCAGCCAGTGGAACAAAGACTTGCAGCAGAGCAGCAGCTGTGTTCTCTATCACACTCAGCAGAAACCATCTTTCCATCCTTTAACTCCAGAGCTTAGTCCCTCAATGTGCTTCTCAACTGACTTCATAGCGTTTTCAAATCATGGGGCCTATGCTGGTGGAGGAAGCGTTGGAGGGCGGGCTGTCATGTTAAAGAGGTACCAGGACTCAAAAGCAAGTGACAACTGCAGACGCCCAAATCAGTTTTAACAGATTTATTAGAATTAGTTAAGATCAATGGATCTGCGGCAGCAGGGGGGAACCGGGCCAGAGGAAGAGCTGAGAAAAGGTGAGTAATTAGACAGGGGAGAAATGAGGGAATGATGGTGTACCTGGTGATAGTTTACGGTCTGAGAGTGGAGATGAGCGGTGGGTGAGTACATGGGTTTCCCAGTAGTTGGTGCAGTGTGGGGTTTCCAAGGTGGAGAAGTTCCAGTAGTAGACTGAGGGTGGACAGGCAGCAGCTGAATGGTAGTTGTGGAAGTATCCGGGGCACGCCCTTGCGGAGCAGCAAGGATCAGGTAATTCAGCACCAGAGAGGGGTCGGAGCTGGATCCACGAGGAAGGAATGGACAGGAGAGGAGTCAGAAACAAGTTTAACACTGTGAAGGCAGCGCTGAGCTAGAGTGTACCACTGTTGAAGCGGAACCATCTGGCATCTGCTCCAGGGAAGCCGCTCCTATTTAAGGTCCTTGCTTATTGGTAATGATGAGCATCAGCTGGATCCCATCAGTCTGCCAACCTGTAGACGAAGAGAAACCCCTCCCCTGCAAAATCTAACATGGGCAGGATGAGTTGAGCATTTGTTTTCCAGCTGGAGACTCTTAAACAAACAGAAGATCAAACGGAAGGAGTCGGTGAGACTTGGGCATCTAGTGAATACAGATCCACAGATTCACAAAGGAGTCACCAGAGGAGACAAGGAAAAGGAAACAGGAAAGTTACTACGATTTCACTTCTTTAGATAAGATAACACAGAGGATTTTTTTAGGAGGGCTCAGAGTACAATTACTGGCAAAACACTCAGGCCCTGGAGGACCTGCCGCCCGCTCCTCTTAAGCTGGAGAAGGTAATGACGATTAGGCAGAGATGTGAAGGAACCAACCTCCATCAGCTGCAGCCTCCTGGTGGAGTAGAACAGTTCTCCACAAAATCAAAGACAGACTCCAGCACCCAACAGCTGGTTTATGACACATCTTTAAGAATTGTGCTGCTTAGAGGCTGCCACATGTTGACGTAACTCTGCTAGCTTGACTCTGATAGACTTTAGTTCCTCAGTTTTGGGATCAGAGTTTAATTTTGTTAGGATTGGGTGTTTTTCTGGTTTGTTTTCTGTTGGGTTTTTTGGGTTCCTCCTTCGTCCACCAGGTGGCCTTTCCTGGTGAGGGTGCACCTGGGATACAGAGACACCTGTAGCTTGTTATCCTAATTACCTGGAGCTTAAGAGGAGTGGTCAGCCATCAATTCGACGCCTGAGTGTTAGTGCACTGTGTTTACAGTTTAACCACAGTAACCTCTTGATGTTTAAATGTTTCCAGATTATTTATTTATCATGCCATGGATTATACTCACTGGATGCCTGAGTTCAATCTTCAACTCCTTTTATCTGATCAAAAGTTTCTTAGATTCCTCAGCTGGCAGCCAGACCCCTCCTCTACGCTCCTCCTCGCCTGCCACCTGTCTGCCCTCCACTGCATCTTCTACATCCCCACACAAAACCTCTCTGTTCAAGCTGTTTCTACGAAACCTGGAACAAAAGACCTCCTCGCTGGATTTCTCTTCTACACAAGTAAGATCATCAGCTTAAAAATTATTGTAATCATCCCCTGCCTACAAATATTTACCATCTCCTCTTCCTTTTCTCCAGTGAGCTGTTTCCACCACAAACCCATCCCAGGATTCCCTTCCTCCAAATCTCTTCAGCCTTCTGTTAATAAAAATCCTTTAACCGATTCATCTTCTCCTGTAATGCTCAGAGCATTACAGGAGAAGATGAATGAGAAGAAGTAGAGTTCGGGTACCCAGTGGGTAGAAACCACGGCATCACGAGGAATGAGTCTGAGAAGTGAAGTCAGGAGTAGACGGCGTCCAGACTTCCTTACAGAACCTGAAGGCAACGAGGAGAAAACCTAAGGAGTTAGTTTCACAAAGAAACTAGGTTTGGCCATAGAGCACTAAGATAGCCTGGTAGCTCAGGAGGCTAGAGGTACCATCAAATCGCAAACACTCGGCTCCGACTAGAGATTGCAGGAAGCTTAAGTACTCAGGAGATGATAAGCGCTGATGGGAAACACCTGGGAACCAGAAGCCACACCGCCCACCCGTTTACCTCTGTCGCCATCTGGTGGAGGAAAAAAAAGAAAACCAAAACAAAACAAGACTGACAGGCCCGGATCATGACAGGCAGTTTACCAGTGTTCTGTAGTAGCCGTTTACATTCCACCTTCTGCCATTGCCTACACTCCACTAAGGTAATCAGTTCCATTGTTACTAAGCTACAGTCACAACAGCTAAATGCATTTGTGGCAATAACTAGTGATTTTAATTATGCCCCACTCTCTGCTACACTGCCAACATTCAAACCAGTTTGTCAGCTGCTGTACCAGAGAAAACAAAAATTTGGACTTGTTTAATGCAAATCTCAAGCGCTCCCACATCCCTGTATTAAGATTTCCTCTCAGAAAATCAGATCAAAATCCAGTTTTTCTCTGCTCAGAGTATAACCCGTTTTATAAGAGACAACCTGCAATAAAGGAGAAGTGAGAAAAAAATGGTCAAAGGGAGCTGACGAAGCCTGGCAAGGTTGTTTTGAGGTTACAGACTGGGATGCACTGTGTCACCCACATTGGGAGAACATAATTGCAATGTGTGACTGACCACATAAACTTCTGTGTAGATAACACCATCCCAACCAGAACAGTGAAATGCATCCCAACTAATAAACCATTGATCACAAGTGATCTGAATCAACTGCTTGATGAGAAAAAACAAGCCTTTAAGAAGGGAGACAGAGAATTATTGAGGAGTATACAGAAGCAACTTAAGGTCAAGATAAGAGAAAGCAAGGAGGCATACACAAGGCAGCTGGAAAACAAGCTCCAGCTGAACAATATCAGAAGAAGATCACAGGCTTCAAGCAGAAGGATGATCAGAGAGATAGAAGTCTGGACAGAACCAATTAACTAAATACATCATTCAACAGGTTCAGTTCAGGAATGAGCTCAACATCTTTCTCTCCAGCCCACAGTCACTTTGACATCCTGCCCTCCTCTGCCATTGGCTCTTCTGCATCTATGAGTTTGTTGTCAGCCAAATCAGAAGCGAAGTGAAAAGGACACTGGAGTAACAAAATCATAAGTTAGCAGATCCTGGTGGTGTCAGCTCCAGAGTCCTGAGGGTCTGTGCAGATCAGCTCTGTGGGATTCTAAAGCACCTCTTCAACCTTAGCCTGACCCAAGGGACAGTGGAAGTGGACATGTGGAAGACCTCCTGCCTTGTTCAAGTACCAAAGAAGACTCAGAAAGAAGACTCAGCCAACACTCCTCAGTTACTATAGACCTGTTGCCCTGACATCCCACACAATGAAGGTCCTAAAGGGTCCTCTTTTGGTTAACCTCAGCAAATAAACAAGCATCTATCAGGACCCCTTGCAGTTTGCTTATTGCCGTGGAGTTGGAGTTGAAAATGCCATCATAAACGTGCTTCAATTTAGACAAGGCAGACAGCACTGTGAGGATTATGTTCTTTAATTTAGACTGAAGGGTCAACTGTCTAATCAAGTAGTCAGCAGCACAGCATCACCACCAGGGGGCAGTACTCTCACTATTCATTTTTACTCTTTACACCTCTGACTTCCAGTACCAGGCAGAATCTGCAGAAATGCTCAGATGATTCTGCAGTCATTGGATGCATCAAAGATGGACAAGAAGCTGAGAACAGAGTTGAATGTCAACAAAACAAGGAAGATGATTGTAGATTTCAGAGGAAACATGAACATGTTGAATCCTGTTAACATGATAGGAGAAGAAGTGGAGGTGGTGGAGGAGTTTAAATAACTTGGTGTTCACCTGGACAACAAATTAGACTGGAGATACGACAGTGAAGACATCTAAAAGACGGGACAGAGCAGACTGGACTTCCTAAGGAAACTTAGGTTCTTCGGTGTTTGCAAAAGGATGCTAAATATCTTCTATTAGTCTGTTGTTGAGAGTGTGATCTGTTCCTCTATCCTCTACTGGGGTAATAGCATCAGAGCAAATGATTTAAAGAGGCTCAACCAGCTGAAAGAGAAGGCCATCTCTGTTCTAGGAACTGCTCTGGAAATTATTTACAAAGGAGGATTATTCATAAGGTGACAAAGATCATAGACAATAGTAAGCATCCTCTTTAGAAACTTTGCAGACAATAACAGTGTCTTCATTCAGAGGCTTCTTTGGAACCGGTGCAAGACAGACAGATAAAGAAGCTATCAAGGTATACAAAAACTGGTTAAGATAAAACAAAAAAAAAAAACAATGATTTACTAAAACATTTAATTTTCCTTTGGGACAAAGTATTAGAATTAAATTGAAATGAATTTAATCTAAAGGCACTTTATAGAAAAACAAATCTATCAGTGGGTTATAAGTTTCTGTCAAAAATCAGAATGTGAAAGTCATTTCATGCACACCTATTAGGACTTGATACATCTGACAGCAGCACTGGATCCTAGGGATGGGTTGATATGCAACCTCCTGAATTCATCAGGTGTTTGAGTTCTCACAAATATGACTGCAGAAATTTAACCCAAAGTTTTTTTCAAACTAAGGAGTACATTCAAAAGATTTCCTCACATATATCGAAATACAAACTGCGACAGCAGCATGAAGCATGAATAAAACTTCTAAAACAGTCGAGCGTTCCCCACTGCTGGATGGGATGCTAAGAAAAGAGTTTAATCTAAAGGCATTAATGTTCCTTTGGTATTACCATAAATTATTTCATATACAAAAAACTTTGTGTGAATCAACCACACATCAGCTTAGTGCATACTTTGAACATACTCTTGGAAGAAGAGACTGAATCCATATCTACTACTCCTTTAATTAAAATTAAATGCTTAAAAATAACGTGATGAAGGTGGGAATATTCTGCCACCAATCTAGTTCTCCGTTCCTTCCATCCATAAATACAGAGATGCGTTCATGCACAAGCCTAAAAGGAAAAGGGATTTACTCAATAACATAGTCTACTGTTAAAAAACAGTTTAAGGAGGCTATCTCACTTCCTCCCATAGAGGCTTAAACATTATACTGTAGCTGAGATGGCAGCACAACAGTGCTAAAGTGTTTCTCCTGATTTATTCAAAGCACTCTCTGAAGAGAGAAGCTGTTGCCTTATTTATTAGATTTGTTTGGTTGCTCTAAGTAGCCACAGAGCCAACAATAAACGCAGTTCCCATTATTGGTCTTCAGATTCTACCATCACCTGTTATCCTTCCTGGCAGCTTGTTTCCTCCTCCCACCTTCCCAGACTGACCCCATTAACACGCTCCAGTGGTCTCCTGCATTGTGGGCAGCCTTGCTAATTGTCCAGCTGGAGCTTTGTGAGAGGCTGGATTCTTCAAATGACTGACAGACTGGATTCATCCAATTAATGACAGGCTTGATTCCTCCAGTGACTGACAGACGGGATTAATCCAGTGACTGACAAGGCTTGATTTATGCAGTGAGAGGCAGGCTGGATCTATCCAGAGACAGGGGGGCTGGAATCTTCCAGTTACAGACAAGCTGGATTCTTCCAGTGACCTACAGGCTAAGTCTAAACACTGGTTGAGAAAGCACAACTGGAAGCTGACATTAGATAAATTGAACTAAATGTTTCTGCGTGTAGCAAGTAACCACAGAAAGAGCTACCTTCACCATAACAATATAGGAGATAATTGGTAAGAGATGAAGAAGATCACAGGCCTCAAGAAAGACGATGTTCCAACCTGTTGATGTTAAATATCTGAATTTAATCTTTTTTTGTTCTTCTGATAACTAAGCTATGACTTGTTTTTCATGTTACTACCGCTTTATAAAAAGATTACAAATGAGACATTTACTATTTAATTAATAGAGTCATAAACTTCTGTTAGGGACAGGAAATGCTTTTACACTGATATTTGCATCCAGAAGTCTCTCTGGTATAAAGTCATTTATTGCTGTGCCTGAAAAGTGACTCCAGTTGGCCTCTCAAACCTGTGGTGGTTTTTCATACCTGCTGCGATAACAATCCACCTGTGGTAATACCCAAAGATACGTCTATTTGCCCACATAGTTTAGCAAACAACCACCTTTTTGATTAGAGTCAATGTCATCAACTGTAAGCCAACCATCAACAAGCACAGCCGTAACAATCATATTTGAAATATTTTACATGGTCAGTAACTTCAAAAGCTGGAGGCATCAACAGTTTCCTGAGTCAGTAACTACCTGACAGACAGACATCAGTCTGTAACGTGAGAAGGCGTGGTCAGCAGCAGAGGAGCACCACAGAGGATAGTACTCTAACCATACGTTTTTCCTCTTCATGCATCTCAGACCAAACCTCAGAACCCTTTTATCTGCAGAAAGACACAGATGTCTGCAGCTTTTGGGCATATTAGACATAGATAAGAAGCTGTTTCACCCTCTTAAGAAAAACAATGGAGATGAGAAATTAAGGTATTCTGAGTTAAATTAATATTAATTGATTTAAAAAAATAGTTTTTTATTAGACTGAACTGCTATATATGAAATCATAAAAATAATTCAGGTTGATTTAACCTGACCTGAATAATTATTACTGAACAATGATTCTTTAAAACAGTTTCAAAATGTTGATTTCCATTTGTGAAAATGTTGATATGGAGGATGATGGAGGACCTCAAATTCTGAGTTTCAATACCTGGGGTAATAAGAACACCCCCCTTACAGACCCCCACCACAATGGTTAATAGTGCTGCCGGTGGTCCCAGGCCAGTTGCTTGGACCGGAAGCAAAAGTTGGCACTGGAACAATGTTAGTAATCCAACCAGGACCCTGCAGCTTGGGGTGATTGCAATGGGGCCATGGCAGTACAGGCCCGTCCTGGGGTTGGATATCCTGGAGTTAAAGACAATGGATCTGCCACTGACTTCTTTCCCTCTTTTGAGGGCAAGCATGTGCTCATCAGGATGGACAGCACCTCAGCAGTGTTCCGTATCAACCATCAGTTTGTTGATGGTAGCAGCCCAGCTCATATTTCCATCCAGAACGTAGTTACAGCTGAAAAGGAACTGACCAAATTAAGCTACTATGATAAGAGAAAGCAGACAAAGCACAAAGTCGTTAGACTTGACAAATAATGCAGAGTTGGAGAATAGAGGTAGAATGAGGAGAATTGTTCCCTGATGTACTAACCGATTTACCCCAGCCTAGCACACTAGCAAACAGCATAATTATTCTTCTCATCAGACTTTACTTCTGGACACCATCTCTTTACGAGGCTAAGTGTGATGTTTAATTTTTGGACATACAGTGTGAATAGTCCGATCGTACAGAGTAAGAACAGATATCATGAGCCTCTGACCTGTTAGTTCCTGGAGTTATGTAGCACAGTTTGAGATGTAGCTGAAACACAGCATCCTGATGAAGACAGCAATGCCTCCACTCAAAGTAATCCTTTGAAGATGTCTTCCACTGGACTGTTTATCCACACCATTCATAAGGTCCTTTTGTATCTGAATAAAGCTTCAGTCTTAGTCCTCTGAATAAACTGTGGTGAAACAACACCGATAAATTATGTCTGGTAGCAAACAATCATTTTTACTTCACCTTATCAGGTGCAATAAAACACCAGTTTCAATTGGTCCAAAGACAGATAGAACTGAAACCAGTCGTTGAAACAGAAGAATGATTTTTTTATAACAGCAGTTAAGATGAGTCATGTTCAAGATTGTAGTTATTTTTTGATCCAGCACATTTGTCCTTGGATAACAAAGAGATAAGCAGTGGTTAAGTTCATGGATGAGAGATGGTATGTGGAAAAAATTATAGAGACTGAGTGAGATAAGGGAGCATGAGTTGGCAAAGGCTGATTGTCCTTGGGTCAGTTCAAAGGAGTAAAAATACAATGAATCAGAAAAAAAACACTGAATGGTTGAAGCTCCCAGTTCTAATCTAACAGATGAGCTGCTAAATGTAAAAGAAGATGAGGTGAAAATGAAGATTTAGATTGTTGTTAATAAAGGTCAGCCAACTACATAACATTAGTCCCTGGGAAAAATATGAACCTTTCATACATCAAAGTCACAGTGAAGTGAAAATGTACCTTAAGTAATGAAGAGGTGATGAAAGTGTTTATGATTAAAAAGAGGTGAGTGTTCCTACACCTGACAGAAGAAAAGAAACTTTGATCTCACAGTCAGTCAAATGTGGCTTAAAGCTCAGCTCTGCCCTCACTATGCACTTGGTACTTTTTAGAATTTTGCCTGTATATTATTCTAATATTTGTTGAACAGTTAGTGCTGTGGATTTGTTAAAACGAAATAAATAAAGCACGTACTAATGTATTATTGTGTCTAAAGACTGAAGGAGAAAGCAGTCCTGGAACAAACGGACGTTCAAAAACATTTACGCTCCACTAAATAAGACACAGGAAGCTCTAAAACTCATAACAGGCAAACAACAAGGCCCAACTACATACACATGAAATACCAGCACATCAAAAACCACCAGAGAGACAAAATGTCACAGCCACATCCAGTCTGTGATTGGTTGTTGCAGCAAAATCTTCCACCTTGTTACTGATGAATCCATCACAGGTGTCGCTTTCCTGTAATCACCATAATCGTCCTAAGAAGCACGCCCTTTCCATCTCTAAGCATCGCTGCAGTGAATGCGCCTCCAAACAGAAATAACGTGTAAACATGCTGAAATGGCATTTGGTGTGAACCCACCATTAGACAGACCCTGAGCCTGTGTTTAAAATACATAGCCTTTAAATTACTCGCTCATTTCTTTATGTAAATGATTTTGTGTAAAACGCTGCTGTACTTAGAGAATTGACACAACAATGTGATAAAAGAAATAACATGAAGTTACACCTAACTTTGCAATCTCCAAATAAAAAATACAATTTTGAAGCCTTATTTAAAGGAGACAATCACCATTTATCATGAAGACCTTAATTCCAGCTGTTGGGTTGTTGGAGACTACCCCCCCTCTCAAGATATCGCCTGAGCATCAGAGTCTTGCAGATGAGTCTGCACGGCTGCCTCAGCATTACCCTTCGCTCGCTTTACCTGCATCATTATTGTTCATTAATTTCAGTTTTTTGTTTTATTTTATTTTTTTTTTTTTATTTTGGGGGGGGTATTGGTAAATATCAGGTCTTTAGTGAAGAGAAAAAGAGGGAGTCAACAGGCTGAATAAATGTTCTGAAGGAAGGCAGAGAGATCAACATGCAAGAGTGACTAAGGAGGAAAAAGAGGGGAAGTGGTAGAGAAGAGGGAGGGTAGCAGTTTCCATAGTAACATGTAGTTGTGTGAGTGTGGGATGAGGTAAGAGAGCAGAGGACGGTGGAGGGAGACAGTGATACAGAGTTGTTTCATGCTTTAATTGCGGCTCTCCACTTTAATCTGCCGTAGGCCAAGTGAATCCTGAAACGTCTCCTCTGTGCTAGGCTGGGACGAGAGTAGCCATAAACCTTCCTCTGTGTGTAGTTTATAGAGTCCCCTAATCACAGAGAGATGTCTGTTTCTATCATGGCAGAAGATGCAGAGAGCAGTGAAGTTCTTGATGTGTTAGAGATGAACTGAGTCATTCATTGTTTGGAGAGAGATGCTTGTGTCAAATAAAGGAAGAGTAGAAATAAAAGAAATGCCAGAAGATGGATATTGAAAGTTTAAACTTGGAAAAACTATCCCATAACAGAGGAAGTGGTCTCAGAAATAACTTGTCACCCAAAGCACTGTTTGGAACTCTACTCAGAAGATTCCCCTCACACCTACCCTCACCCGACTCCCCCCTATAGATAGATAGATAGATAGATAGATAGATAGATAGATAGATAGATAGATAGATAGATAGATAGATAGATAGA
>JAUZNJ010013781.1:0-17665 GCA_034780135.1 Jordanella pulchra
TATATATCTATATAGATATATCTATATCTATATAGATATATATATATATGTGTGTGTGGATATTTGGATACATACAAAATGACCTAACCTTGCATGGTACTGCATATAGAGGGTAGGGAGGATGTTTAGACACAACCTAAATGATGTCTGAGCGACTGGAAGCAGGTTTTAAACAGAGTTGATGCACGGACTAGTGAATGGCAGACAGAGTCCAGAACAGGAGCAGAGGTATAAAAAAGGAACCATATGAGGTATAAAAAAGGAACCATATGAACAAACACACAAACAGTCAGGATTCACAGTAGTATTTTCTCTTATTATAAGATTCCATACTATGCTAATCTATCCCATAATATATTATGCTATACAATGCTAAACTATGCTATACTATATTATACTTTAATAAACTAATATACTGTACTATACATGATACAATATCTTGTACTATGATACCCTATACTATAGGCCTACTATGGAATGCTATGCTATGCTATGCTATGCTAAACCAGGGATTTCCAAACATTGCAGGCTCTGATCCCTTAAATACCAGTGCCAGAGACTGGTGGCTACTATTATGCAATATTTAAAACAGGGACTTTTCCAAATTTTGCCACATCACAGACACAAGAAACAATAGGATTTTTTTTTCCCATTTTATGAGACCAGCCAGTATGAATTAGTGAATTAGTGAAAGAACTAAACATCATTTTCAGAAGCTTTTACAAACTGTAATCTGAAAAGTGTGAGGTGGCTGTGAGGTGGCTAGGAACACAACTACTTTGAAAAAAAATATTGTGTATGGAACATGGAAAATACTCATAACTTAAAATAAGAAAAGGCTGCATCATTCCATGAAATTTAGCCTTATTAGTACAGACTATAATCAAACTGCCACATAAAAAGACTTTAGGCATTGCATTAGAGGAGTAAGTAACCTGGATTAGGTAAAGGTTAGGATATGTTTTGCAACATTAAGCATAAATTGAATTGGAATGTGTTCAGTAAAGTAAAATTGGTTAAATATATTTCCTACATTATTATTAATTCAGGAGAGCTTTCACTTGTTGAAAAGCTTAAGAGACTCTGGAGACTTGTTCTTTGAATTGCTGCAACCATATAGGCAGGCTCATTGGCTGTGATTTAGTGTGCATCTTTTCATAGACCTCTGTTATCAATTAACTGTAAGTGCACACCACTGGGAATATCCTCAGTCATGTACGTCTGCCGCATTAAAATCCATTAGACGTGAATCACCTGTCTGTGCTGCTTTTCTGCTGAATGTTCTCCTCTGGGCAGCAATCTGTCATAGATTGAGGGGAAAAAGACCAGTAAGTTAATAATTTGCAGCTGCCTGTGTAACATTTTAGGCTCACACAAATCTGATTAACAGTTGAGTTCATGGTGAATGAGAGCTAAGCCTGAAGACTGATTTTCTAATTAGGAATGCTACAGAAGAGTTTGACCACCATGAAAATATAGGAAACCTGAAGTGACGACAATGATTTGCGATCTTTGCTTTGATGGACCTCATTAGGTGGAAAACTGATAAGATAGCAGTCTGCTGTAACCTTTAAAATACATCAAGGCATCTGTAGAAAACTGATATTTGCTACAAGGCACAACAGTTCAATGTTCACTTATAGCAGACTTTTTATGAAGCGTGCAAGTGAAACAGAGGGGCTTTGATGCAACATTAATAGAGCAATATAATTAAAGCACATCTAATAAGGTAACACATTTTTTAAATGCTGCGCTATTCGTTTAATAAATCTCTGAAACTTGTTTTTTATTTAACTGGTTCACAAAGATTTTCCAAATTTTTACACCATATAAAGAATAGTGCAAAAGTATACTTAGATCACTTCTTTTTTTTGTTATTTCTTTACCATACAGCCACAATACTTGGATTAAATCTAATATACTTACACAAATTGGCTTTACAGTCTGGAAACAATAGATGTTGTCCATTTCCTTTCCGAAGTAGTTCAGTTTAGTCAGGCTGGATAGAGAGCATCTGGGAACATAAGGCTTCTTTTCACAGATAGTGTTTTTTTAAGTTTGTACTTTGACTGACCGATTCTAAGACACTTGATATGCTTTGATCCAAACCATTCCTCCTCAAAGAATATTGCTGCCACAACAATAGTTTATAATTTGGAAAAACTTACTCATGGTGCTGTTCAGTGGTAGTTTTTCACCTCACAAATCAATTTACATGCAACCAAACAAGTTCATTATTGTCCTGATTTGACCAGATCTCTGACCAATGTTTGCTATTGAAGGAAACTTTAAAGTGGAATTGTCATCAACAACGGCTTTCTCTCTGCCACTCTTCCATTAAACCAAGGTTGGTGATTTTCACAACTGATTCTAACAACACAGTGTCCTGCCTGAGCTGTGTATCTACAGCTTCTCCAGAGTTTGGGCCTCATGGATCAATGCTCTCTTTGCCCAGCCTGTCATGTTAGGGGGACTGTGATGTAAATCTTGTGAGAGCAATGCTTTAGCTACTCCTTAAATTTAGCATAAAAAGTTGAGATAGGAGGTTCTCAAATCTTTACATGTTGTTTTATAATATAGCAGAGCTTTGAATTTATTAACAGCTTTCTGCCTGTGGTTTCTCTGCTGTATTTCCTGTTTTTTTTTTTTTGTTTGTTTTTTAAGAAACCATGCTTTACATGTTCTTTAAGAAACCTTAGAGCTTTTCTAAACAACTGCATTTTTACTGAGATTTAGAAAGACACAAAGTTGACAGTAATGTACTAATTGGATGAGTGTAAAGCAACTGGTTGCTAAAGATATTATACAGGGGTATGAAAGTTAAGGAGGCAGGAAAAACTAGGGACTTACAACTTTTTACCATTTGTTTTCATTAAAGTATACAGAATAATGCATACATTTCCTTTAATTAGCATGTGCTACTGTACATTGCATTTGCTTATCATGTGACAGCCCCTTCCAAAAAATAAATAAAAGTTTGTGCTTGTAAGGTTAGAAAATGTGGAAAAAGAAAAACGGGGTAGGATTACTTTTCAAGGCAATATCTTGAAAGGTAACCCTTTAGGCAGGAATTTTGGTGGTATGCCATCTTAATTAAAATCTAGGTAAGTCGAAGTGAACCTAATTAGTTCGAAACAGCCTCCGTGTGTCATAGCTCAGCTGCCTTCAAACACAGAATGTGGCCTTTCTCCGCTGGCTTCTGATGTGCACGCCCTCAGATGTGCAGCACAGGGAGAATGACAAACATGGCTTTTGATTACGGCACTTTGCCAATGATCAAAAATTAAACCCCTTCTGATATTGGATATTTCTTTAGGTCCTTTTTGCAGTACAGTGTGAGAGATACACAGCAATGTGGACAAATTTACACCAAGGCTAAAAATGGAAGCTTTTAAGGTGTTAGCTATCAAGTTTTTCATGTTTTATTTTAGCGTTTAGCTCAACTAAGTGCAATCACTTTCTTCTGCTAAACTCTCAGGGTTACATTAGGGCATGTTGTTACAATGGAATAAAACAAGAAAACACACAACAGCTCAAACGAGACACATTACAATGTTGAAATGATGTACATTTGAAGGAAATCTTCAGACAAACCATATAAATACGAGGTAAAACATGAAAGTTTAAGTTGTATTTCTTTTTTTACACACAACTCTTTCTGATTTACACTACAACAGAATGAAGTTATATCTTTTTCTTGACACTGCAATTTTCTTCATGGTTAGTTGATGGGTAAAAAAATCAAACAAACAGATGAAAGATAAAGCATACCCCAACATCGCCTATCAGTTTGCAGTTGCACCAGTTTGAGAGCTTTTCTTGCCTGATATCAGTCAGAGGTGTTTTTTTATGATGCTTCGGAAGTGTCCTCCACAAACTTAGTTGGACACCCATTTAAAAAAAATGAGACTCATGCAAAAGATTTAGACACCTTAAATTCACAAATCTAAAAATGTGAAGTTTGCTACAGGCAACTTGAATAGTCAGAGCCAGACAAGACTGTGGACAACATAACAAAGCACTCTGAATAGGAACAGGAAAGAGGAGGAAGTCATTGAGCAGTATTTAACTGAAGGATATGAACAACGCTGAATGGTGGAGTGGTGGGTACCACTTTTGGTTTGCAGCAAGAAGGTTCTGGGTTCGATTCCTGGCCTTGGATTTTTCTGCATGGTGTTTGCTTGTTCTCCTCATGCATGCGCTGGTTCTCTCCAGATACTCGGCTTCCTCCCACAGTCCAAAAACATGACTGCATGCATCTCTGAATTGTCCTTAGTTTGTATGGTTGTACCTCTTTGCGGCTTTGTGTGGCCCTGCCCCAGACCTGTCCAGGATGTCCCCTGCCTTTCACCCATAGTCTCCCAGAGAAAGGCACCGGCCCCACCGCGACACTGACGGAATAAGTACGAGAAGACAGACGAAGTGGATGGACAGAGCTGGAGAAAAAATGGGGGGGGGGCTAATATTACTTAATGCTAGCTTGTTCTCCCAGTCACATACACCGTAACCCAAGCATACACCAACTTCAATGTTGAGAAATTGTGTATTATATTTCAGCTGTGTAATATGGAAGCACCACCAGTGACTCAACTCCTTAGCCAATCAGTGTCCACCAGTCTTTTGACGTCAACTTTTTTAAGCACGATTCTTAGAACTGACCTAAAGTCAAAAGGCAAGTCCAACCTTATCAAAATTTGCTGAGTTGGTAGTAATAGAAAAATGGCCAAAAAGCCTCTGGGAAACTTGTTATAAGGATTTTTAAGATCCTGTTGTTGTCCTCACAAACAGTATCCAGTAACAACAAACAGCAGCAGAAAATAATAAAAATGCAAAACAACACTATATAGTGAGGATATGATCTGTTGATTCATCTGAATTATGCCAATGTATACGCTTTGTAGACACTTTGTAAGGAAGAACAACATGGTTGAGTCTGAACACAAGAGTGTTTTTGCAGGCTTAGTTATAACCACAGAGTGAATTACATGACATTGCATAAAGCTAAAAAAAAATAAATAAAAAAGCTGTAAAGAAGTTCAGTCACACTACAAACTGTGCTTGTCTACTCGCTTCCCTCACGTTCCCAAGACAGATCTACACTGATATGTACAGTATGGTTCAAATGAGGATTAAAGTAAATGCCGTGTAAGTGGATCACCAGCATAATGGTCAAAAGGCTTTAAGTTGAGACAATAATTTTCACAAGAAAGGTCCAAATTCCCAGCAGTACCTTAGCTTTCCATACATTGGATCATGATTCAATCTGATTTGATTCAATTAAATTTAGTTTATTTATAAAGCGACAATTCACAACACATTTCATCTTAAGGCACTTTTTGAGACATCTCAGTTAAATCCTAAAGACAGATTGATAAAATGTTTTCTATTCAAGAAAATTCAACGGATTGGATCCAGTGACTGACTTTGGAGGATTCGCTCCTTTTGGATAAGCATGTGGCGACAGTTGACATTCGCTTGTATTTCATTGTTAACTCTATAGCGACTCCTGACCCCAAGCATGCATGCACAGTGGAGAGAAAAACTCGATTTTAACAGTAAGAAACCTCCAGCAGAACCAGGCTCATACTAAGCCTTGCCTTCTGCTTAGGCCAAGAGAAGCAGTCATACAAAAGAACATAGAAGCACTGTGCTAAAGACCCTAACAGTAAACTAGTTTCAAAGATGGCTCTGTCAAGCAAAGAAATAGTGTGCAGATGAGTTATGTGTCGGTTCCATGTCAGAAAGGTTAGTGCACATACAGCTAGTCACAGTAAAAGCTGAGCCCATCTGTCTAGGGAAGAAACAGGACTATGCACTGAAAAAAGCCCATACTTTATTATCTGTCACAGAAATCATTAATTTGAACTCCAACAACAAACCTGTGTCGTACTTAAATCCAGAGAGTAGAGGTGACAAAAATTATTTTTAAAATCATTTATAAGAATTAGAAAAGATGAATAAAAAAAGACTGCACCTAAGGGAATTCAGTTGACAAAGGAGATCTATAAAGACAATCATAACTCAATTCAATTATACTTTCCCAAAAGGGAAATCGGTTATTACAAAATTCTTGCAAATATGTGAACAGGCAGACATCTCCTGCATCTGGTTGCTCTGTCCTGAACTAACAAGCATGAGTTCACTTTTTATATTTGCTCCAAGCAGAAGATGTCATAAAAGAAACGCATACAAAGGAAACAGTGAAATCGCCCTGTCCTTGAACACAGATACTTTAAAAAAAGGGCCAGGTAGCTGCTGGAACTGATAGAAAACAAAGCAAAGTAATCTCAAAGCAGGCCCTGATAAAAGGCAAATCTGTAGGAGAGACAGTGTCCTGGAACAAAGGATGCAAATTCTTCACAATAGACATATTGATGGACAGTTACCTGATTTAGCACACACAAAACAAAACGTGGTATTCCAAGAGGCCTTAGTTTCTTTTAAGATGCTGACCTAAATGTTTCTGATACTGAAACAGGTCAGCCATTCTGAATTTTTACTGAAGAATAGGATAGTTAATCTAACATTTCGGCTAACAGAAAACTTACAAGAAGGGGTTGTGGAGCTCAGGTGAATAAGAAGCAGTGTAAAGGCTGAATTATAGTCACGCGGGAACTGCAGGTGTTCATCATTGACACCACATAACCACTGGGAAGGTAGTAAAAAAAAAGAAAGAGAAGAAATGCTTTACACCCCTTAAAGATTATTTTTCAACTTAATTACATTTCTTGCAAAACAAATATTATAGTAAACAAAACCTCCTCCTGATCTCTTTGAAAGAGATATTTTTAGACTCTACTTTGTGTAGAGAACAATCTAGCTTTTTGTTTGTTTATTTTTTCTGTCACTTTCGTCCTTCTGCTCTTAAAGAATTTATTTATATGTGTGTTTAAAGCCGACATCTTATTCATTCTAAATGGAGAAGTGTTCACGCAGTAAACGCCAATGTATAAAATCTAGAGGTGACGTCCATGGAGAGCACCAGTGCGGAGCCAGCAAGAAAGCATTATTGTGTGACTCTTGGCCAGCGCCCCCTTGGCGCAGTTCAATGTGTCAAGTATAAACCAAGGTTAACTGAGCAATGGGGAAGCTAATGGTATACAAAACTGTTTTATTGAGAAATCCTGTGAGCAACAATAACAAAACAGGAGCTTGAATACTGGAATATGACAAAAAACCCAGATGACTTAATCAGATATAATGTAGAGGAGCTGTGGCAGGAGTAAAGCAGGGAATCTGAGGGAGAAAGACTAATGAACACAAATAGAGCTGAGCTGAGACACAAACAGAAAAAAAAAAATAAACTAAGAAATTAAAAACAAGTGAATGAACTAATGTGGCAAAATTAACTACATATTAAGGCATTGTGTTAGTACACAATAAATAACAAGGAGATATTAAAAATATTAAAAAAAAAGAAAATCAAAGCCTGGAACAGATCAGCTTTTTGGCATCAGGTAGAATACACAACAGCGAGGTCCAGGTCCAGATCATTAATCTCGCAGAGCTGATACATCAGAGTCTGGATAGTTTCCTGGGTACAAGTGTGTCAGAAAGTCTACTTGTAATGACGACTACCTGCTCTGTGTAGCTCATTGTAAACCCGAGGCTTTGTGCCAAAGCCTTGGCCTGCGACAGGATTTCAGGTCTCTTTGACATTAACAGTTTTAGTCACATCTTGGCAGCTTTGCTCATACTGAGGCTCTCTCTGAGCAGGAAGTTTGGGGTTCGCCTGGTGTTAAATTAACACAGTCTGTCATCTCAGCTGGGCCCAGAGCTGAAATCAGATCTTGCACATTTTACTGTACCTCTCTACTTAATACTGATGGATTGCATTGCTGTCACACCATTGTAGACTTACAAACCGATCCTAAATCCAAGAACTAATGTTGCAGTTTATGAATAAGATGTTGCACCTGGACATTTTTTTCTTCCGGGGGGGGTAAACGTTCTGTCACCCTTTTAGAAGTACGTTGAATTCTTATTTTTCTGAATAATAGTGCTTGTTGTCACAGTGCTCCTTTCCCAAATTTCCCTCCAGTTTCATCACCTTGTAGAAATCGAAGCATTTCCCATCAGCTGTGTCACTTCCGCACACACTGTTGTTCGATCTTTTAGCTTTCTCAGCATTGTAACGCTTGTTTCCCCATCTTGCCCTTGACAGAGGAGCTTGTCACCCTTACACAGTAATTATACCGGAGCTGACATCTCCTCTTTCCATTGAATTATTGAGAAGGAGGAGAGGAAACAAGATCCTATGTGGGGAGACAGATCTCTATGGCCTTAGGGCGAACATCCAAAATGGACACTGTTTTGTGCAGGAAGTGACCACCTGCGCATGGCACAGTTGAGTCTTTGATTTACAGGCACTTATCGTAACCTGAAAAGGCCTTCGTTGTACATTTCTGTAAAGAAATTATCATTAAACCACCATTATTTTGTTTGGTGGGAATTAGATTTGCTAACACAGATAACACACCTGATTAAGTCTTTTCTGTGTGTTTGAAAGCAGAACATCGCAAAAATTCTCATTTCTTGAATGAATTGATAATTTTCTCTCTATAGGAACTGCAGGAAAAGCATAACCAATATAGATATACAGTATATAGGGGTCATAACCGTCAAAGAGACAAAATAAGGTCTCCCTGTTCAGTCACAAATCCATATTGAATAATTAACCTTAGTTAAGGTGGGCATAGCAGCCAAAATTGTACTGACTTACATTAGGCAATATATTAGCACAGGTCAAAGTACTTCCAGGGATAATATCTACTCTTTATTGTGTTTTCACTTGATATTAACAATATACAGTAGGCTCAACATATCTGCTATTAGAACAAGGAACTTGGTTTGAAGACAATAAGGCTCACTTTAACGTATATTGTGCGTCTGGACAGTTTTTGGTAAAAATATGTTTGTTTTTTATTCAGTGAAGTGACTTAGGGAATACATTTTGGACAAAATATTTCTTTAAAAAAGAAGCAATAGTTCATTATTTATTACCATTGCTGACTGTTGTGGAAGATCACATCTTCCAGATCACATCCACAACAGAGTGATAAATATGTGCAGCATCTTGCTGCAAACACAAAAGGACCTAAGCTTCCTTAAGAAGTACAGTCTACTCTGTCCCTTCTTACAGACGGCTTCACCGTTACACCTCCTGTCGAGTTCTTTTTCTCCAGGTGGACGCAGAGGTGTTTATACTCTTCCACTTCCACTTCTGCTGCTATCGTATTCATTTGTTTAATCTCGTTACGGTTTCTTCTGAAATCTACAGGTTAAAATAAGACATAATATGTCATCAGAATCTCAGGAAACTATCTCCCCAATGTAAACATAAACCTGTCCATCTTGCAATCTGGGCACATTGCAAAGATTCTGGCATTTTCTGCCCATTTAAAAATACGAGGTCATTATTTGTATATACAATATAGGCCTCTTGTAAAGTGTGTGATTTGTCCTTCTAGTAATCTACATAGGCTTGCATGCCAGACTTGTGGGAAAGAATGAAGACGAAAATAATTCTGACTTGAATGAAACCCTCCTGCAAAGAAAATTGTTTAATAATTAAATGTACTCCTTGAAAGGCATTTCATTACCCGTGGTTTGCAGTGAAAAAACCTTTTACCTTGTTCCTGCTTCCAGCCAACCCCTGGACTGCTTAGTTACCATGGCATCACGGGGGTTGTAATTCAAACACCACTGTCCTTCATCCTTTCTCCTCTCTGTATTTGAGTTATTATTCGATTTCACATTTAGAGTGAAGGTTCTAACTTTTAAGGCGGTGGATGGAAGGGGCTGCTTGACTGAATCAACTAGTGCTCACATATAGGGGTCGAAACAGTGGTCCTAGTAAAACCATTCATGGACAAGTTACACACAAGGCACTATTCAGATTTACCTTTTCTAATGGGGGAAAACTGTAAATACAATTCCCTAAAACTACATTTTATAGCATTTGTTATCCAAATTTAATTTTGAAATGATGCATGTTATTTTAATATTTCTTGTACAATTCCAGCAAATTATCTAATATTATGTGATTAATGATAGGAACTTCAGGATTTGGGGTATGTTGTTTATCTGGAAATGGGTTACACACTCAAACAAACACACACTTTAACACACAAACAATCTTTGCTTTTCTGCGTTTTACTCTGAGCTGTCTTCCACTCAGGAAATTATTAAAGAGAGAAAAGGTGACAAGTAGGAGAAGCACAGGATAGGTGGCCTCAGTTCAGTGCCTCCATCTCCAAACCCCGACAGAGCAGAGAATGGTCCTCACTCACAACTGTCCCGGACTTAGTCAGCCAAGCACACCCCGGTCCGGCAAAACAACACAATATGCGAGGATGCTTAGATGCATCCCGCAATGCAATTTTCTTCCAAGGCTAGAAAGAAGCTAGAGGGGCTATTTAAATGCAAAACAACGCGACCTGTTGCTGTGACTCCAGACAGCTTCCTGGTGACTGCCTGGCTGGATCAGGAACACAGGAGAGCAGGGAAACTGAAATGGAAATCCCTCTACGCTTTGAGACAGTATATGGACACAGGGTAGATTCACTGGCTTGTTTTTAGATAAACAAGTGTTTGAATAAGTTGTTCTTTGAGATTTCAGTTTCATATAAAAAATAATTAACACATTTTTGTTCTTCAAACATGTTTAAAAATGTTATACATTTACTTAAAATGTCTCAAGACCTCAGGTATAAGTGTTGATATCCATGAGACTATATGATTAGAAATAATACCTATAAGGAAAGAGTTCTACCCAAAAAAATGTTCAATAATCTGTGAGTTTTTATTTGAACTTCCAACAGAACCATAAAAAACCAAACAGAGATTTCTAATAAACAGGACTGTAGGGAAAAAAAATCAAAATACCATTCAGAGGATACAAAGGTTTTCTCAAGTTTTATTTCATCCCTAAGCACAAATCTAAACAAAACAGACATTAATCAAATTATCACACATAAAATGAAAATCAATTGTATGGGGAAAATACACCGATGGAAAAAAAACACATAAACACACCCTAACTGCATTTACTATTATATTTAATGAACTAGAATATTATTGAAAAATTGACTCATTTTGGGGATCTTCCATTTATAGCTAATTTGAAAATATATAAATCTGATAAAGAAAGCTAAGTGGATTCTAATTTTCTGAATATGGATGAATATAACCAGATGCTGAAGCTACAATGAAATTAGCTTGAGAAAAATTATAAATAATCAATATTTCATTGATTGATGTCCAAATCTTTAAAAATCTTGGTCATTAGTTTGGACAGGAAATGGTTAGATAATGCTGCAATAAAAGCTTTAAAGTATGTAAAACAAGTTGCAAATAGAAAAAGTAGAAATTACATGTTTATTTTCATCTCAGATGTATGTTTAGTTCTATTCACTTTATTGTCACAAAAGGAGGAAATATGTTTTGCAGACAGTATATTTCAAACACATTGTACCGCATTAAAAAAAATAATGTTATAATAAGATTAAAAAAAAGAAAAGAAACTATAATTTCAAGTTCATTTTTTTATTTAAGTAGATTCCTGCATTCAGAGACATGATTGAGGCTATAGAGTATTTCTTTCATCTGTTGCTGTTTGTCCTGGAATGCGTAAATCTTTTAGAGTGATTTGACAGATAAATGCGTCGTTTAGGAGACGCTTGACAGCGCAATATTATTTGCTGCCTTAATGGTTATAGGCTGGTTTTATTTTGAGTACTTAAGTTACCAAATAATGAAACTACAGAGAAAGTTAAAAGGGATTAATTAAAAGATGTATAAAAAAGACTCATCAGTCTTACTATTACAACAAAAATTATTCAAATTCCTTAAAAAATATATTCCTGTTGCCCTTTCTGCAGAATGTACCAGTGTCTAAATTAAAAGCAAGCTGATAGTCAACTAATTTACCCAAATACTTGCAACTTATCACAAACCCAAATTTCTATGCTGTTGATTAATACTGTGGAGGAAGATTATGGTTCTGAATGGAAGTCAGTGTTTATATCCTTCTTTTCTATGTATAGGTTTACAATCTTATTATTGCTTCACTGGTATGTGGCGAATAGGATATATATGCCTTGATTAATTGCCAATGATCTGACTCACTTTAGATACATTAAAGAACAAAAAAGTTGCAATTTGGTTAATTTAATGAAAAAAAAAACACAAAAAATAAGTGGTGCTATGCAGCTGTCTGTATATAAATATTCACTCTAATCAGGCAACTTCTTATAAACAGATCTTATCAGCCAGGCGCTTTTATAAAACCTGGCTTGCAGGGAACAAAAACACTGAGATTTGTACACCCTTTAAGGCTGCAGCAGTGATTAAGACTCATTCAATAACTCAGCAGTAAGCTGCCAAGTGTCTTTTCCATATCATGAACAATAAAACATAAGATTGGCTTTCAGAGAGTTTTCTTTTATAACTTCTTTCTTTGTAATTTATAAAACATTGAGTGCTGCCTCAAACAAGCACAAGTATCACTTATGAAAGTTAACTGTAATGACAGTGAGGTAGCTTGAAAATTTTGTTTCTAGACTGAAACAAGGAGGAGGTGATTAAAGGGCATGTGAGAGGTTTTAAATGCCCGATTTCAGTAAAACTGTGAGGTTAGATGCTGAACAAGGCAGTGACTTCTTTAATTGATATAAAATGAGCAGAAACTACAGAAAGGTGGACATTAAAAGACATTGTAACACCACTTTTGGAGCTCCTGCAGACCTCCACATTAACAGCATGTTGCTTTTTTAAAATGTGCAATAAGAATAGTTGGGCTAATCCACATTTAGCAAATGTGTGCATTTTTGTGCAAGAGGAAAAAAGACCAAATGTAAAATAATTTTGCTTTTAGAGTCTTATTAAGTATCCTATTATTAAATTAATCCAATTTTGCCAGTGCAACAATGCGCCAACAGATGCGTCTAAATCTAATCTGCACCCACATCTCGCATCTTGCATGGCCATAGGGCATGTTAAGCCACATAGCTTACCATTGAACCTCCGACAATGCATATATCTCTCTGAAATGTAGTCTGATTAACCCACTTAAATCCAAATGCAATAAACAAAGAAAACTCTATTATTACATTCATAATTTGTTTATCAATACAATACAGATCCAGAAATGTTTATCCACCTCCCACTCCATTCTCCAATAAGCCATTGAGAAGACATTAAGATACACAAGCTCCTCTACTGCAGATAGAGACTGACCAAAGGGAGCAACCGTTACATCTTTCATTACAGAGACACCATGGTGGTCAGCCTTAATGTTATCAACTTTGAGAGCTGGTTTCAAATGCTGTTTGTTCTGTGGTTGCTTCGTTGTGATAGAACCCCTGACCTAAAAAGAAGTTTGTCAAATATATTCAAACAAATCTTTGTCTGGATGCAGACTTAACAGAGCTAACTTTCACCTTGGCCTCTTCACAGCTGGCTTTAATGTCTCTCAACAGTCATTAAAGATCATGGCAGAAAGATACCAATAAAAATCACATTTTCATTCAAAAAGTAAAGATACAAACTACTGATGCCAGATAAGTTACCATCCAAAATTACACCTTAAAATTTATATCTATAACCACCACAAATATGATAAGAAACAAGGGAAACCTTTGGCAAAGCTCAGGGCTGACTATGAATAAATCAGATATCATGTAGAGAATATGGACACTTTGCTTACAGTACAGCAATACTAGAAAGTCCTTAAAAGCCTTCTCTAATCTACAGAAAACGTATAGATCAACAAAACAAACACTCCTTAGCAATGAGGGTTAAGAGTTGGAATGCTAACTCATAAAGTCTTATCTACCATCCACTAATATGTACTAGGAAAAAAGATCAACTGAAGTATCATTATCACAAGATGCAAACCATGCAATCCTATTAAGGCAAAGCAGACAATAAATCAAGATATTTCCCTGCTGTTAAATGTCTCATAATTCCTTTTCCTCAGCTCAACAGAGAAATACAAGCACAGAAAGTTCCACATACTTATCTTGTGACCTTGTAAACGCAGTAAAGATATCTCCTTTTTACAAAGCTAATTGGTCGACATGTCGGAGGATATTTAGCAGCTTAGTAAATCACATGCATCCATTGATTTTCCCCCTCCACCTCCTTGATCAGACATTGTATTGCCTAATCCAGTCAACAACTCCAATCCTCAATGGAGTCTTGAGGAAAAGAAGGAGGAGAGGAAGACAAAGCCAGACAGGGAGATGGAAAGGGAGAACATAGAGGTGATTAAGATGCTCTTGGGATGGGGAGGAGGAAAACTGTAGGGGTAGTGTAAAAGAACAAGATTCAAACAAGAGTGAAGATGCAATTAGAAAGATCTGGAAGCAGAGGAGAGTGCTTACAGGGGTCTTCACTCCTCCTCTGGCTGACTGTATGCCTTTATATGTTTCAGTGTTGTCCTGTTTGTGCTGATGCTGTGCTGCTGTGCCAGCTGAAGCATCAACACAAAGGGTTGTGTTGCGTCATTCCCTGTTAGCTCAAAGCTTGTCTTCCTCCATCTCTAACAGAAGATGTTCTCCACTTTGAATGCTGAGATACTGTTTAAAGGTACATGCATGTGACAAATAAGATCAAAAACCAACATGCACTCATGTTTTTTTTAAGGTGGTTATATGTGCTTTTACACCTTCAAGACCAGTAGAATCTATTTGATCTGCCAGTGCAGTTGCTATGGATACAATGTTTATCCAATTATATAAATTCAGCCATATATATATATATATATATATATCTTGTAACCTTGCCCAACTGGCCGAATTTGTCAATCTTCACACTTCAGCCCAGTTTGAGTCATGGTTTGCTTTGGTGGAAATAAAAAAAAAACATGATAGTTTTAATGAGGTGCGTTCTGTTAGATTTAGTCCTACAGTAAACCTCAGAGCTAAAACAAAACTAATCTAAATACCACCAGTACAACAACCAAAAAACAAGACTGCCCATAAAACCCTGTCACTCTTTCAGAAGACAGTCTGTTTTCGCATGACAGGACTTTCATCTAGAGATTAAAGCACTTTCTTCCTCTCATCCCCATTTTGGAGGATCCCTAAAGGAAGCAGCAGCAAGTTGGAAAAGTGCTCTGATCTCTTCCACAGTAAAGAAACAGTCTTTTACTAAAGCTTCAGCAAATCATTGGCAACTTAAAATAAAAAGATGAAAAGGGTAACATCAAAATGTGGCATTATCCAAGTGAATTTAAGGATACTGTAGAGGTTGATGCAGAGCATTGCAGAAGTATTACTATTACTTATTATATGATATTTAGTCTGACATCATCCACAAATTGTGACGTCATTTCTTTATTCAACCAACATAAGAACAGAAACCTGCTAAAGAAAAGGTTTCTCAAAGCGTGGTGCATGGATCTCGTCCAGAGTTCCCACAAGCCCATTGTCTGATGTTCTGTGTATTGCTCTCCTAGTTAAGGCCATCATTTCAAATGGACAGCTATATCCTTACATGTTTGAACTTGTTGCATGCTTAAATTTTAAAGGATAGATTCATCAGATCTCTAAGATGTCCAAAGGTTGGCAGATCATTTACTAAGCTAACACTTGTTCACTTGCTCAGATGTCGACTGTGTTCCTTGGTCTTCATAATCCAGTTTGGTTACTTTTTTTCCATTAAAACACTGCCATATTTACAGAGCAATTGGATTTCTACTCATTTTAAATCAAACACAAATAACCTTTATTGATTAATATAATGCAACCCAAACACAATGAGGTAGGACAACAGTTTATTCAGGTTGAATATAATGCCCCACTTTTCTGAATTTAATAAAGAATTTTTTTCCACTTTTCATTTATCCAGTACTCTGATTTGGTCAATTCCATAAAATCCAAATTAAACACACTAACGTTTCTGGCTCTAACTCAACAGCAGGGGAAAAGCATTAATAAAATATTAAAACTAATGCAAGGACGCTTAGTTTTCATCCATACGTTTAGTAATGCTAAGTAACTTCTCACCTACATGGTTTACAGAGTGCTTCGCTTTAATTTGTTTTGGCTGTTGGACACATTAAAAGATTTTAAGACATGATGGTAGTGGTATGGGTGTAGAGAAATGAGCTTGGTAAGATGAAAGGCATGAATCTGCAAACAGTCCAGCAAAGAAAATTCATTGCTTCTTTTAAAGCAGCATTATAAAAACACCTAACTGTAAAACAGTGTAGAAGGTAATTTCAATATCAGCAAAATAAATCTTTAAAATGCATTTGAGTACACAGAGTGTTCCCTGTACAGCTCTTTGGGGGTTTAGACAAGCAGAGAGTGGATTGTAAATAACAGAATTTAGATTAAAGTTCTTTGTTTTCCTTGTCAATGTGCGTGAGGAACATTTGGGTGAGGAATGGGCCACTTTTTTATCCACACTTTGGCTTGTTTAACATTTTCCATCTGTAGTGAACCACTATTCTACTTGAAAAGCATCTTCACATTTTACATCAGGCTAGCTCCCTCACAGTGCTGATACCCCTAATAATCACAGGTTAGCTTAGTGTTTACCTCCAGACTGACCCCTCTGAAGTTACCCAGATACCTGCTGGTGCAGCATTTTAGCATCTTCTCACACCAGCTCACGGTTTTCTCCCACTAAGCAGGGTTCGGTATGTGGGAATGCTGGTGCTTTCAAGAGCCCAGCAGCATACCATCACTGCTGTGTCTTTCTCTCTGCTCACCATGCTGTGTGTGAGGGCTCCAACAGGCTAAAGGCGCATCAGCTGTTAACTCTTTCTGAGCTGGGATACACTTGAGTCCTTCCACTGTGAGGGTGGAAGGAACCTGAGAAAGTAAACTGCCTTTGATCGGCTTACATTTCAGCAAATCCTGCCTCTACTGTTTTCTTTCTAATTGCTGCTAATAACGTTAGCAAAGCACCTTTAGGCTAATAGCTGTTTTCTTAGAGTAGAATTGTGACTTCATATCTAGCAGCTGTCTTTCATTAGCTGACAATTTGGTAAACACAATGCTGGACACAAGAAAAAAAGCCTAACAATAGTTGCAAACTGATTAAAAATGTAAATGTCTGTGTTCAGACCCGTTTTGAAAAAGAAAAATAGATTGATCAGACATATTTGAAGGAATTTTAGAAAGAGGTGGGAACAGATTTTTTTTTTAAAGAGTCAGGACAGCATTTATTAGAATGCAGTGATGCATTTGATCTAAAAACACAAAGTAATCTATTTAACATTGTTTAAGGCGAGAATGTAGCTTGGTTAAAGTTAAAATATCTGCTTGGTTGGTCAAGATTTCACTTTATTTAAAAAAATAGCTCATTCATTTCTAGGACACGTTGGAGGGTTTGGTCCCATCCTTGGAGGGGAGCCAGCTGTCTGGCTTGGCTGTATAGCAGGTGGGATACAAGCACCGTGCCCAGATGCATCTCAGCTTGTGGTGGGGTCTGCCTTGCTGCCTGGCCTGACCCTGTGCCTGCAGCCGTGTGGGGGACGCTGGGGGTTGTGATTGCATGGCAGCCATAGATATGGATGTGGTGGCCTGGCTCGACGGTGACTGGCTGGGGGTCTCTGGCTCCTGAGGGTGTGTGTGTGTGTGTGGGGGTGTGGGGGTGGGGGTGTGGGGGGGTGCATCTGTGGGTAGTGTCTGCACACAGTGTCTATGCA